>JAWQFJ010005039.1:27500-61857 GCA_034096865.1 Theodoxus fluviatilis
GTTTTGTCACACGTTTCACCGACCTTCCATGAAATACATTTCTAAAACAAAGTATAACAGCACAGAACCCATTGCAAATTAAATCAGCTAAGTTCGAGTTGTTTTTCGTTAATAAACGTGAATATTTAAAAAAATGACTCAACACAGAAATATTTTAATTTTGGCCCCTAAACATACATGTCCAATAATACTTTGCGCTAAATTTGTGCTAGTTGCCTGCCAGAACAAAATACCACCCAAAATAACATCTAAGACCTGGCAGTCAAATAGTTACTGTGACGGGCTTTCAAACACGGATGCAGCACCTGGCGCTGGAACTGATATTTTTCGCCCAGTTGAAATCAGCATACTTTTGTTTTCTTGAAACCATAGGGTCCTTACAGTAGCTAGTTTCCTTTCGTGAGACGTAAGTAATCATCTGTTGTATGAAAATGTTCAAGACAAATACCGCCGAAGATGATGTAACAAGCAATAAATCATAAATGAAAGGTTACAACTTTTATTCGAAATTGATGTGTTGCAGAAGATTATTGATGAAAAAGTAAAATTTACAAGATGCCCCAGAACGGATACCTGTGATACAGCAAGTAACAAATCCCCCTGCCGAAGGATAAACGCAATAGGTTGCTCCATGAAAAACCTCGGCGATTTGTTGGTTAGAGCAAACAAGAGTACAAACAACTAAGACCACTGTCATTGACTTGCATATCCTCTCACCATCTCTAGTGACTTTCGTTATCATTTGAGGATGATAGGCAGGTATCATCGCCGTCATCATCACCATCATCATCATCATCATCATCATCATCATCATCATCATCATCATCATCATCATCATCATCATCATCATCATCATTATCATCATAATCGTCGTCGTCGTCGTCGTCGTCGTCATCGTCAGCGTAGTAGTCGCCGTTGGCTTTGTTGTTTTAAGATAAAAACTGTAACTAGGAGAGAGAAAGAGAGAGAGAGAGAGAGAGGGAGAGATATGCACGTACGTACATGAACACGCACACACACACACACACAAAAACGCACACACACACACACACACACACACACACACACACACACACACACACACACACACGCACAAACACACACATTACATAACGCACTATGTACATTTTTCCTGTTCCATCCTTTTTCAATATGAGCGTGCATACATCACAAATGCATGTTTAGATAGAACACATTAACGAGCTGCACAGATCAATAGTAAATTTTAGCTGAAACTTAGGAGACAGTTGTAACTGCGGTAGAAAATTTTGCCATTGTGGTAGAAAGTACCGCTACGCACGCGTGTGGCAAACAACGCGGTAGACATGGCCGAAAGGCACACAGCTTCTGCTGTGGGCAAGCTCATGCAAAGGGGGAAAGAAACATGGTGAGGCGACTGACACTCGACAGGCTGACACGTGGTCGCTTTTAGAGCCAGCCACCAGCACACGCTCAGGCCGCCACGTGGTCGCTCGCCATTCATGCCTGCAACCAGCGCACGTACTTTTTCACTCCAGAGAGAGCGTTTGACACTTACCTTAGTAAGCGCTGCTGGACTTGCTTGGAACACTTGCTTTCCCCAGTCCGCGTGGCCCGACTATGAGTGCGGACTTCCCTCAGTCCGTGTGGACAGCGGCAGCAGCAGCAGAAGCAGCGGCAGCAGGAACAACAAAAACAACCAACAATTGTCACACATCAATCATCAATCATTAATCATTTATCACCATCATCAAACATCAATCAATCAATCAATCATCATCATCATCATCATCATCATCATCATCATCATCATCATCATCATCATCATCATCATCATCATCATCATCATCATCATCATCATCATCACCATCTCCATCATAGTCCTCTCCTGCACCTCTGCAAACGTCGTGTATGTTCTGTGGTGCGAAATCTGCCGTAACACCCGGTGCGTGGGGGAAACTATGACATCGTTGAAGAAACGCTTCTACCAGCACTACCAAGACATCAGAACCAACAAGGGGACTCTCGTGACCAGGCACTTCAACTATGGCGAACATGAGAGTCATGCCGATCGAGCAGGTGTATTGTGTGTCATCGGATCATCCTCGTAGACTGACGAGGGAGGCTTTTTGGATGACTAAACTGCGTACCACTTATCCTCTTGGTCTAAACACCAAAGAGTAGTTGAGTGATTGGCGGTTTGGATGTTCAGAGGGTACGCCTGTCGGCTTTCGGGGATGATCCGATGGTCTGGATGTGTGTACTGTGTGTGTGTACATGTGTGTGTGTGTGTGTGTGTGTGTGTGTGTGTGTAGGTGTGGGTGGGTGTATTTGCGTGTGTGCGTGCGCACGTGTGTGTGTGTGTGATATGATGTTTCTTTCTCCAGAAATCTTGGACATATATTTGCTCATTTTTGTGAACTATCGTGGTAATTAGCCAGTCAGGACATCCAAGACTATAAGAATGTCTTACGTCATAGCACACGTAATTCTTTTTATACGTCATCTTGACGCTATTTTATTCTTTGCTGAAGAAGTTGCCGAAAGGCATCGAAATATTCTAAGAAGTACAAACACAGAAAGTCATCTTGTTTTTTGTTTTCTTTCTCTTTTTTCAAAAGCATTATCATCAAAATCCATTATCACCAAAATCCATCATCACCAATATCCATCATCACCAAAATCATCAACACCAAAATCATCATCATCACCAAAATCATCAGCATCACCAAAATCATCAGCATCACCAAAATCATCAGCATTACCGAAATCATCAGCATCACCAAAATCATCAGCATCACCAAAATCATCAGCATCACCAAAATCAATATCATCACTAAAATCACCATCATCACAGTACGAAGACCTGCTCTTAATCGTGAAAAGCAGAAAGCTGAAGTGGTACGGTCACGTGTCAAGAGGCAGTGAGTGGGCTGGCCAAGACCATCCTGCAAGGTACCGAATCAGGTGGGAGAAGGAGAGGCAGGCAGAGAAAGAGGTGCGAAGACAACATCAAAGAGTGGACAGGCTTGACCTTTGCTGACTCACAGAGGATAGAGATCGATGGAGGAAGATTGTCGAAAGTCATCAGTGGTGCCTCAACAACCCATCTCAGGGTTAAGAGACTAAACTGAACTGAACTGAACTGATTTATTGAGGAAAAGGTTGAGAGTGAGTGGGTGTCTATTTACAAGCTCTCAGGCAAAATCTTGTGTGATTTGTAAAGTGAGAGCACACCTGATACTGTCCTCAAATAATATCTTCGTTACAAAGATTATGTCGATGTAGATAAAACTGTACAGACTTAGTTTTTCACCAGAGACTTCAGGTTGCTTTGGTTGAAATGTCTCGATAAAAATGTATGTCACATGGGGTGATCAGCAAAACTTTAATTGTGTGAAGTAGGATTCAGGAACTCAACGTTTTCGTTGTCGTTGTACAAGAACACATACGCTTGAATAGTTTTGATTTTCTGTAATTTAGACAAAAAGACATGCACGGCGTAGATAAGAAACAAAACCAAAGCAGTGTTTGTTATGATAAAACTCAAAAGCATTTTTTGTGGAATTTTGTGTTCTAAATGCACGAGGTTCATTATCATATGAGTCAACTATAAAAAAAACCATTGCATTAATCACAAGGGAAGAGAGGGCGGCTTAGGAACACCTGGCGCCGTGATCTGGAGGCAGACGCAAAGCAGATGGGAAAGACGTGGGGGCAGCTGGAAAGACTCGCCCAGAACCGAGATGCCTGGAGGGTGCTGATTGGCGGCCTATACCCCAGACGGGGTCACAGGCGGAGTGAGAGTGAGTGACTGCAATGATGCTTTTCCTGTGTGTGTAGTTTTTTGAAAACTGATTTTATTATATACTATATTATATCAAGCCAATTTTCATAATGTGATTTACGTGAACCATGTCAGCATATTCATTTTTGGAACTGCCCATTCAATGAGTAGGTGGAAGTTTCTGGAAGCGAGCATGTTGTAAAAATGTATTGCTCGAACACCCGTTCAGCCAGCAGAAAAAAACCTTATCTTTCCACTGCTTTTGTCTAGTGAAATTCAGCGGGCAACTTCTCTTTGATTAGTGTGATATCTACAAGGAAGTAATGTTTGGGACGCTCTGTTTCACAGCAGTGTTCAAAATGAAAGTGGAAACATGTCCGTACACATTTAACTATTTCCCCAAATATATGTAATGGATTGTAACTCTACATGTTAAAATACATGCATTTCCAGAATAAGCTTATGAAAAAAACACAGTAATCCTGTACAGTCATTCACTTATCTCGAGAGAAGTAAACAATACACTTTGTATTCCTGTGCGTGGTTGTTGATTACGGTTTTTGAGTTGGTGCTGATGCTGGCGTGATGGTTGTGGTGGTTACGGTGGTGGTGGTCATGATGAAGGTGGTGGTGGTGGTGATTGTGGTGGTGGCGGTGGCGGTGGTGGTGATCTTGGTGGCGGTAGTGATGGTGGTAATGGTGGTACTACTGGTGGTGGTGGTATATTTTGCGGCGACGGAGGTTGTGGTGGCGGTGGTAATGGCGGGTGAAGGTAAAGTTGAGTTGGTGGTGGTTGTGGTGGTTGTAGTAGTGGCGGCGCTGGTGGTTGTAGCCGTGGCAATGGTAGTGGTGTTGGTGGTGATGTCGTGAAGATCATAGTGGTGGTGTAATGACGACGCTGGTGGTAGTAGCCGTGGTGACGGTAGTGGCTGTGGTAGTTGTTGTGTGGTGAAGGTCATAGTGGTGGTTGTAATGACGGCGCTGATGGTGGTAGCTGTGATAATGGTGGTGGTGGTGGTGGTGATGATGGTGATGGTGATGGTGTGGTAAAGGTTGTAGTTGTGGTGGTAGTGACGGCGTGGTGGTGTTGGTGGTGGTGATAGTGATGCTAATGGTAGTCGTGGTGGTGGTGCTGTTGTAATCATCGTTGTTGTGTCGTTGTTGCTGCTATCGTGCTGGACGTTGTTATTCTTCCTTTACAAACACTAATTCTACGTGCGTGTCCTAACTAGCCAAAGGCATCAACAACGACATCATTGATCAGTCCTCACCTTGTCAAACACGTTGTAATCTCAAGCTTTAACTACACCTTTCGCTACACCTACTCGGACATGTTCCATTCCCAGAGTAATATGTCATCAAGTAGACCAATGACCAATGGGTAAAGTGTCATTTAATCATGCTGAGTCCATGAAGACCTAGTGTTGCTCCATGTGCATGCTAGAGATGTTCTCGCGATATCAATGCCTAATCCTTCAAATCATAACAGGCAAACTGAAATGATTCAGTTGAAATTCCGTTCTGGATGCCTTTCGCTTTTTCTGACTTTCAAGAAGACGTCGATTTCTTTGGGAGAAAATAGGCCACAAACAAACACAATGACAACAATAACAACAACGATAACAACATTGACAACAGCGACGACTTCATCAGCATTCTAACCAGCAACAACACCAATAAAGGGAAGAAAAAACATGTATTTGTCATTTTAAAGACGATAATCACTGTACATACATATATATGTTTTATATTTTACTGCTCATAACTCAGATGCTCTCTTTGTACACATGCAGTCTAATACACATCATTAAACATTGCAATATTATCTGTACATTTTAATTCCCCTGTTTTGTATGCTGACTGAGACCATGGCTGAATGAGGATATTGTACATTACTTTCATGCAATTTGATGAAAAAGTTGGTGAAAAGTAGTGTGCTGCCCTTAGCTTTGTACAGTTAAAACCAGAAAACTTTTTTAACATAAGAAAACAATACAAATAGCTAAGAAACATAACTCTATATTTTGTGAGAAAATGTGCTCATAAAGGGTGTCAAGCTTTTTTTCAGGTGCTGTGCCTGAACAAAAATAAGAAACGCATATTCTTCCACATGATTTGTGTCATCCCGAAAAGGATAATTATAAGATAATGGTAACAATGTACATGGTTCGTGTTTTCTAAAGGATGTACACTACCTTCACTCTACGGCAAATGCTTTAGAATGGCCTGAACCATCAGTCTTTCAAGCACCTCTTTGTACTTATCCCTTTTCAAAACATATATTCATTCGGCCAGACGTGCTTATCTGTCTTGATTTCAGTAGAAGAATTGGGATTTGTTATTGTGCAATATAAAAATAAGAATGTCACCAAAGACGCTAGATGGTACACAAAATAGACTATAGACATAACCTAGAAGTTGTAAGAAGACATTTGCCGATACTCTAAGCATACACAGGTACTATGTGTCTTCTCTACAATTATGTAACATTTATCAAATATATTTCATCACTGTCAGCATCCAGCAAATACTTGAAATACGGAAAAGATTATGAAACCACTGAAATAACTACTGACTGCATGTGCAAGCAGACCTCACTGTTTCAAATGTTGAGAAGAATGACCACTGGGGAGCTTTCCCAGTTTGACAACCACATCATACATCACTCCCTTTTCCGTGTACCATCATCTCTATCTCGTTCTCCCCTCTTCACCCACACTCCTCATCTTAAATCCTCCAACGCCATTCAAGAAAAAATAGATGAGGAAAAAACCTGACGAAGAATTATAAATGCATTTCCCCATTTTAACTTTCTTCTTAAGGAAGGATCAGTGAGCATTTGAATCAGTACGAAGATATATGAGCAATATTTTAAAACACTGAATGAAGTGTGGCGACAATGCTCGTTTTTTAGTCTCCATCAGATACGTTTGTATCAGGTATAAACTTACGATTCCAATCAAGTGCACACACAAAAGTTATACGTAAAAAATTTAAATTGAGAGTTTACATGGATCCAGTGGCGCTTGCGTAAAGTACGTGATTAGGAGGAAGCCTTCCCACACAGTGAGTATCGAACACGATCTGTATGTGCCTCCAGTTGTGCCAAATGTACGTTTGCAAGGTCTGCATCATGTGTGGGTTTGTGCATGCCTGCGTAAATTTCCAGACCGTGAGAAAGCCTTTTCACAAACTGTACATTTGAAAGGCTTGGATCCTGTGTGTGTTCGTCCATGGAAGAGTAAATGACCAGACTGCGAGAAAGCCTTGTCACAAACTGTACATTTGAAAGGCTTGGATCCTGTGTGTGTTCGTTCATGCACTCGTAAATTTGTAGACAGTGAGAAAGCCCTTTCACAAACTGTACATTTGAAAGGCTTGGATCCTGTGTGTGTTCGTTCATGCCTACGTAAAGCACCAGACTGCGAGAAAGCCTTGTCACAAACTGTACATTTGAAAGGCTTGGATCCTGTGTGTGTTCGTTCATGCACGCGTAAATTTCCAGACTGCGAGAAAGCCTTGTCACAAACTGTACATTTGAAAGGCTTGGATCCTGTGTGGGTTCGTTCATGCGTACGTAAATCACCAGACTGCGAGAAAGCCTTTTCACAAACTGTACATTTGAAAGGCTTGGATCCTGTGTGGGTTCGTTCATGCACACGTAATGTTGTGGAACGCGAGAAACGCTTTTCACAGAGAGTACATTTAAAAGGTCTGATTTTTGTCTGGGTGCTTTTATGAAAGCCTGAGTCACCTGACTTTAAAAAAGCCTTGTCTTGCATCGCACATTTAAAAGACCTGGATCCTGTCTGACGTTCTTGCTTCTGATGACTATTGGAAGCTAGAGAGGCCTGTTCACAACATATACTTCTGGTGGCTCTGGAACTGCTTTGCGCCTTGTTGTACTTCTTTAGACGTGTACAACTCTCCAATATGTTGCTCTCTTCCTTTGGCAGCTGACTACCACCAACACTGGTACGCATGTCCACGGTTGCATTGGCATGAACATCGTTTTCAGATGCATTGTTACAAGGAAGACTTGGAGCACCACAAACAGTCAAAATGTCACTTGGAGTAGTACATTCGCTTTGACATGTAGCTTGCTGTATCCCAGCATCATGCACAGCTGCACACAAATCACTCGCATTGTTGTAGAAAAGAGCTGCTTTAGACAAGGCGGCGTTTGAAGACGAGTTGTTGACATCGTTTAATTGTGCACTGAATTCCTTCTCTTCAGACAACGACGTCGATATGCCTGTCGCCACCTGCTGTGTGCTTAAAGCAACTAGTGAGCGAGAAACACCTTGCTCTGCATGAAGATGAAGATCACAGCTCAGGCGACGTGTCTTTGTTGTCTCTGGATCCTCCGCCAAAGCGTCTTGGTGTTGCACAGGTGTCTGGCGTGTGCTGGCCGCGCCATCGTCTTCCCAAGGACGAAAGAAACGGAATGACATGGTGAAAAGATTCCTTGTTTAGGCAAACGACAGACAGCAAGACAGGGCTGTATCAGGAGATGTGACAGTCTCTTGCGGAAACAGTATACAGAAATGCAGATCGGAGTTGCTTTGATGAGCAGTCGTCAGTAAACCTCTTGAGGCAGTTCTCTGAAAAAGATATGTCAAAACGCATAAGAACATTACAGGCAAAATTATATAAAAGTTAGATCCAGATTAATACTTTGTACTACTACTGTCTGATACTGTTTGTTTTTCCCGACTGCTCTGAGACCACCGCAAAGATACATGGATGGATGAGGGATGGAGGTAGGGAGGGAGGTAGGGAGGGAGGTAGGGAGGGAGGGAGGCAGGGAGGGAGGGAGGGAGGGAGGGAGGGAGGGAGGGAGGGAGGGAGGGAGGGAGGGAGGGAGGGAGGAATGGAGGGATATATGATGGTTCAGAAGGATGTATATATGGTAGGAGGGAAGGAAGGTAGGATGGAAGGATGGAGGGGTGGTGGTGGTGGTGGTAGGAGGGATAGAGGTTCGGAGGGAGGGAGGGAGGGAGGGAGGGAGGGAGGGAGGGACGGAGGGAGGGAGGGAGAGAGGCGGAGGGAGGGAGGGAGGGACTGAGGGAGGGAGGGAGGTAGGAAGGTAGGGAGGTAGGAAGGAAAGGGAGATAGGGAGGGAGGGAATAGGGAGGGAGGGAAGGAGGGAGGGAGGGAGGGAGGGAGGGAGGGAGGGAGGGAGGGAGGGAGGGAGGGAGGGAGGGAGGGAGGGAGGGAGGGAGGACGGAGGGAGGGAGGGAGGACGGAGGGAGGGAGGTAGGCAGGGAGAGAGGGAGGGAGGGAGGAACGGAGGGATATACGATAGGTGGGAATGATGAATATATGGTAAGAGGGAGGGAGGGAAGGATGAAAGGATGTAGGGGTGGTGGTGGTAGGAGGGATAGAGGTCGGGAGGGAGAAAGGGAGGGAGGTAAGTAGGGAGGTAGGGAGGGAGATAAGTAGGGAGGTAGGGAGGGAGGGAGGTAGGTAGGTAGGGAGGTAGGGAGAGAGGGAGGAAGGGAGGGAGGGAGAAAGGGGGGGGAGGGAGGGAGGGAGGGAGGGAGGGAGGGAGGGGGATAGAAGAAGGGATGGAAGTAGGGATGGAGGTAGGAGGGAGGGAGGGAGGGAGGGAGGGAGGGAGGAGGGAGGGAGGGAGGGAGGGAGGGAGGGAGGGAGGGAGGGAGTGAGGGAGGGAGGGAGGGAGGGACTGAGGGAGGGAGGGAGGTAGGGAGGTAGGGAGGTAGGAAGGAAAGGGAGATAGGGAGGGAGGGAATAGGGAGGGAGGGAAGGGAGGGAGGGAGGGAGGGAGGGAGGGAGGGAGGGAGGGAGGGAGGGAGGGAGGGAGGGAGGGAGGGAGGGAGGACGGAGGGAGGGAGGGAGGACGGAGGGAGGGAGGTAGGGAGAGGGAGGGAGGGAGGGAGGAACGGAGGGATATACGATAGGTGGGAATGATGAATATATGGTAAGAGGGAGGGAGGGAAGGATGGAAGGATGTAGGGGGGGGGGGGGTGGTGGTGGTAGGAGGGATAGAGGTCGGGAGGGAGAAAGGGAGGGAGGTAAGTAGGGAGGTAGGGAGGGAGATAAGTAGGGAGGTAGGGAGGGAGTGAGGTAGGTAGGTAGGGAGGTAGGGAGAGAGGGAGGAGGGAGGGAGGGAGGGAGGGAGGGAGGGAGGGAGGGAGGGAGGGAGGGAGGGAGGGAGGGGGATAGAAGAAGGGATGGAAGTAGGGATGGAGGTAGGAGGGAGGGAGGGAGGGAGGCGAGGGAGGGAGGGAGGGAGGGAGGGAGGAGGGAGGGAGGGAGGGAGGGAGGAGGGAGGAGGGAGGGAGGGAGGGAGGGAGGGAGGGAGGGAGGGAGGGAGGGAGAGAGGGAGTTTTACGACCTATCAGCCTTTGTAGGCTATGTAAGACCATTAAGCAGAAAAATTCAAAAACAGAGTAAGCGCAAGTTAAGTTAATGATGTCCCTATGTATTCACCTCTTACGAATCGCGTAGGTAGACGCGGTGGGTCTATTCTGACCCCCAACCCACAGGGGGTGCCAACATGGAAGAGGAGGAAGAAAAAAGGAGAGAAAACTGCGCAAATGTACTTCTCTGAGCAAATATTAGGTAAACTCTGACGTGTTTGCAATCTGAGGATGTGTTTAATCTCAAGGAACATGAAATCGGTACTCGTATAACTAGTCTAAAGACTTACAAAAGACAACATAGATTATCACCATGATATAAGTACTACAACAAAGATATGAATTGCAAACGCACACCATAATTTGCGACCAGCCCTGCTAATGTTATGAGATTTTTAAAAAAGGTATAGAAAAGCATAAGTAAACACACACCAAACTTTGTGAACGTAATTTTCCCGTTCTTTATTTGGGAGGTAGACTCTGTTGAGTCACGCATTCGGTTCTTATACTTCTTTTGTAAAACGCGGCTAACTTATAAACTGTAGACGTTGCAGCATCACAGGCATAACGATTCAACAAAATGTAAACAAGTCTCGTCCGTGACAGTCAGAGCGTTGCGGACTGATGTTAGTTGTACAGTTTGCTGTGAAAATACGTAATATATTCTGAAATTGCGCGATCGTATACTGAAAAAAGACACATTACAGCATTCATCAATAATATAAGAACAAAGATTAAATTCATAACATGTGCACAAACGCAAAACACGCCTTGATGTTTAAGTATTCAACATTGCTGACCTACCTGCTCCACCAGGATGAGTGTACAGCTGCTGAAAGCTGGCACAACCACTGTGCCGTTGCTGTGTAGCTCTGTCAGTTTCTCTCAAGGCAGTTTTATCAGTGTTGCAGAGAGCTCGTCTCACTGTGGTGGACTGCCAGTGCAAGGAATGTCCAGCAACTCCCTTGTGATGACTGTTGAGCGATCTTCACAACATCCCCTGGACACCCAAATACATGCCACCTACAGATGTTTTCTGGAAATATAATGTCTCATAATTTATTCGAGATTAACATGGTAAGTAGACGAAAAACCGAAGCTTTCTGACATCTAATGAAATATAACGTGTCTGCTTCCTCCTCCCCCTTTTCTTTCTCCTCTCCAAACCCTTCTCCTCCTCCACCTCCATTTTCTTTCTCAATCTCCTCTATTTCCTCTATCTCCTCTTTTTTCCCTGTCTCCTCATTGTTTCCCACCCCACCCCTTATCTTCATCTCCTATCTCCTCAGTATCTCCCATCCCCCCTTCTCCCCCCCCCTCCCCCCGCCTCCTCCTCCTCCTCCCCCTCCCCCTCTCCTTACCTATCCCCTCAACCTTCCCTTCCCCCCCTTCCCTACCTCTCCTCTCCCCTCCCTCCTCCCCTCCCTCCCCTCCCCTCCCCTCCCCTCCCCTCCCCTCCCCTCCCCTCTCCTCCCCTCCCCTCCTCCCCTCCCCTCCCCTCCCCTCCCCTCCTCCCCCTCCCCTCCCCTCCTCAACCCCTCCCTTCCCCTCCCCTCCCTCCCCCGTCTCCCTCCCCCGTCTCCCTCCCCGTCCCCTCCTTCCTTTCATCTTCCCACGCTAATCTTCTCTCTCCTCCCCCCTTCCCCCTTCTACTTCCCCCTATTCCTTCCTCCTTCTCCTTTCCCCTCCTCCTTCCTCCTCCTCCTTTCTCCTCCTTCCTTCTCCTTCTGTCTATTCCTTCCTCCTCCTTTTCCTTCATCCTCCTTCTTCCTTCTCCTCCTCCTCCTTCCTTTTTCTCTTCCTCCTCCCCCTTCCTCTTCCATCTCCTCCTTCCTCTTCCTCCTTCTTCTTTATTTTTCTTCCTCCTTCTTCTCCTTATTCCTCCTTTATTTCATCCTGTCTCCTTCTTCTTCCTCCGTTTCCTTCCTCTACCCTCTTTCTCCTCCTTCTTTTACCCTCTTATCTTTCCTCTTCCTCCTTTCCTCCTCCCCCCCCTCCTCCTTCCTCCCCCTCTTCCTTCCTCCTCCTTCATCTCCTCCTTCCTCTTTATTATCCCCGCTCCTTCCTCCTCCTTCTCTTTCTTCCCTTCTTCCTCCTCCTCAGTAAGTAAAGTATGCTCCTTTAACTCGGATGGGCGTCAGCGAGAGTTCGACATTGATAGCAAAGCCTTGCTTTGCAACTGTTAGTTCTGAACTTGGTCTATCTATGCTGAAGTATAAAACAGTTTTTTTCCATTAATCACTGATTGGTTTTTACTGTATCCCGAGGATATTTTCCAGTACACAAACATCTTTAGGCGGCTTTTCAAGAGGAATGATCTATTCCGTCTTTGCATGAATTTTTTAAGTTGGCAACTAAGTATCTGAACTGTTGTGATAATCGTAAAAATATGTTGACGTACCTGCTTTCGTGGAAACTCTGAAGGCGATATAGAGTGGTTGCAGTGTGATTTATGTAAATCATGCGTTGTTATGTTGTATTTTATTCACTTCAAGACAGCAGAAATAAACGCATAAACAGTTTACACTGTTTCAAGACATATCATTTATCTTAGCATCACACCATGTCTTGTCTACGGAAGTCTGACCCACATTCCACCAGCGCCTTCCATTCTCTCTGCCTCTTTCCCTTTGCAACAGTTTCAATGTATTCCTATATTTTTGTGGATGATTATGTAACAACATTTTGTCCGTGGCATATTTTCTTTAACCTTTTTTGTTGTGCTAATCTAAGAGAAAACCTTATCCAATTATCATAATTGAAAAGAATGATTTTACCTTGAAAAACTTGAAACCTTAGTCTATAGGTCCTTAAACTCAACAAATCATCTATCTGTGATGCTGCAACGTCTACAGTTTATAAGGTAGCCGCGTTTGTACGAAAGAAGTATAAGAACCGAATGCGGGACTCAACAGAATCTGCCTCCTAAAACAAGAACGGGAAAATTACGTTCACAAAGTTTGGTGTGTGTTTATTTACGCTTGTCTAAACCTTTTTTAATATCTCATAACATTAGCAGGACTGGTTGCAAATTATTATGTGTGTTTGCAATTCATATATTTGTTGTGATACTTATACCATGGTGATACTCTATGTTGTCTTTGTAAGTCTTTAGACTAGTTATACGAGTACTGATTTCATGTTCCTTGAGATTGAACGCATCCTCCGATTGCAAACAAGTCAGAGTTTACCTAATATTTGCTCAGAAAAGTACCAATGTGCAGTTTTCTGTCCTTTTTTCTTCCTTCTCTTCCATGTTGGCACCCCCTGTGGGTTGGGGGTCAGAATAGACCCACCGCGTCTTCCTACGCGATTCGCAAGAGGTGAATACATAGAGACCTCATAAACTTAATTTGCGCTTACTCGGTTTTTTGGATTTTTCCGCGTAATGGTCTTACATAGCCTACAAAGGCTGATAGGTCGTAAAACTCTCTCTCTCTCTCCCTCCCTTCCTCCCGCCCTCCCTTCCGTCCTCCCCCCATCCCTACCTCCTACATCCATCCGTCCCTCCGTCCCTCCATCCTACCTCCATCCCTACTTCCATCCCTCCTTCTATCCCCCCTCCCTCCCTCCCTCCCTCCCTCCCTCCCTCCCTCCCTCCCTCCCTCCCTCCCTCCCTCCCTCCCTCCCTCCCTCCCTCCCTCCCTCCCTCCCTCCCTCCCTCCCTCCCTCCCTCTCTACCTCCCTACCAACATACCTACCTCCCTCCCTCCCTCCATCCCGATCTCTATCCCTCCTTCCACCACCACCAACCCTCCATCCTTCCCTCCTTCCCTCCTTTACTCCTACCATATATTCATCATTCCCACCTATCGTATGGCCTTCCGTTCCTCCCTCCCTCCCTTGCTCCCTGCCCGCCTCCCTCCCTCCCTTTCCTCCCTATCTTCCTACCTCCCTCCCTCCCTCCCTCCCTCATCCATCCATGTGTTTTTTGCGGTGGTCTCAAAGCAGTCGGGAAAAACAAACAGTATTAGACAATAGTAGTAGAAAGTATTAATCTCGATGTAACTTTTATGTAATTTTGCCTGTAATGTTCTTATGCGTTTTGACATATCTTTTTCAGAGAACTGCCTCAAGAGGTTTACTGACGACTGTTCATCAAAGCAACTCCGATCTGCGTTTCTGTCTACTGTTTCCGCAAGAGACTATCACATCTCCTGATACAGCCCTGTCTTGCTGTCCGTCGCTTGCCTAAACAAGGAATCTTTTCACCATGTCCTTCCGTTTCTTTCGTCCTTGGGAAGACGATGGCGCGGCCAGCACACGCCAGACACCTGTGCAACACCAAGAAGCTTTGGCTGAGGATCCAGAGACAACAAAGACGCTTCGCCTGAGCTGTGATCCTCATCTTCATGCAGGACAAGGTGTTTCTCCCTCACTAGTTGCTTTAAGCACACAGCAGGTGGCGTCAGGCATATCGACGTCGTTGTCTGAAGAGAAGGAATTCAGTGCACAATTAAACGATGTCAACAACTCGTCTTCAAACGCCGCCTTGTCTAAAGCAGCTCTTTTCTACAACAAGGCGAGTGATTTATGTGCAGCTGTGCATGATGCTGGGATACAGCAAGCTACATGTCAAAGCGAATGTACTACTCCAAGTGACATTTTGACTGTTTGTGGTGCTCCAAGTCTTCCTTGTAACACTGCATCTGGAAACGATGTTCATGCCAATGCAACCGTGGACATGCGTACCAGTGTTGGTGGTAGTCAGCTGCCAAAGGAAGAGAGCAAAATATTGGAGAATTGTACTCGTCTAAAGAAGTACAACAAGGCGCCAAGCAGTTCCAGAGCCACCAGAAGTAAGTGTTGTGAACAGGCCTCTCTCGCTTCCAACAGTCATCAGAAGCAAAAACGTCAGACAGGATCCAGGTCTTTTAAATGTGCGATGCTAGACGAGGCTTTTTTAAGATCAGGAGACTCGGGCTTTAATAAAAGAACCCAGACAAAAATCAGACCTTTTAAATGTGCTCTCTGTGAAAAGCGTTTCTCGCGTTCCACAACATTACGAGTGCATGAACGAACCCACACAGGATCCAAACCTTTCAAATGTACAGTTTGTGAAAAGGCTTTCTCGCAGTCTAGTAATTTACGCGTGCATGAACGAACCCTAACAGGATCCAGGCCTTTCAAATGTACAGTTTGTGAAAAGGCTTTCTCACTGTCTGGAAATTTACGCGTGCATGAACGGGGAGGGGCCGCTATTGCGGAGGGCCTCTATTGCGGGGGGCCGCTATTGCGGGATTTTTTCAACAAAAGTTCCTCAGGCAATGTTTATTCTTTTGTCCTAAAACGCCTAAAAAACCATAATAATTTTGTTACTTTTTTTTAACTTTCTTTTTTTTCTATTGCGGGGGGGGCCGCTATTGCGGGATTGTTTCAACAAAAGTTCCTCAGGTAATTTTGATTTATTTGTCCTAAAACGCATAAAAAACCATAAAATGTATGTTACTTTCTTTTTTAAAGAAAAAAACCCGAAAAGTTTTCTAAGTTGAAAAAATAAGTAACATGCATTTTATGGTTTTTTATGCGTTTTAGGACAAAAGAATCAAAATTACCTGAGGAACTTTTGTTGAAAAAATCACGCAATAGCGGCCCCCCGCAATATAAAAAAACACGAAAAAATTTCTAAGTTTAAAAACAAGTAACAAAAATATTATGTTTTTTTAGGCGTTTTAGGACAAAAGAATCAAAATTGCCTGAGGAACTTTTGTTGAAAAAATCCCGCAATAGCGGCCCCCCGCAATAGAGAGCCGACCCCGCATGAACGAACCCACACAGGATCCAAGCCGTTCAAATGTACAGTTTGTGAAAAGGCTTTCTCACTGTCTTTCAATTTACGCGTGCATGAACGAACACACACAGGATCCAAGCCTTTCAAGTGTACAGTTTGTGAAAAGGCTTTCTCTCAGTCTTGTCATTTACGCCAGCATAAACGAATCCACACAGGATCCAAGCCTTTCAAATGTATAGTTTGTGACAGGGCTTTCTCGCAGTCTGGACATTTACGCATGCATGAACGAACACACACAGGATGCAAGCCTTTCAAATGTATAGTTTGTGACAAGGCTTTCTTGCAATCTGGTGATTTACGCGTGCATGAACGAACACACACAGGATCTAAGTCTTTCAAATGTACAGTTTGTGAAAAGGCATTCTCGCAGTATGGAAATTTACGCAGGCATACACAAACCCACACATGATGCAGACACTGCAAACGTGCTTTTGGCACAACTGGAGGCACATACAGATCGTTTTCGATACTCACTCTGTGGGAAGGCTTCCTCCTAATCACGTACTTTACGCAAGCGCCACTGATCCATGTAAACTCCCTATATGTGTTGTTTACATATAACTTTTTTGTTTGCACTTGATTGGATTCGTAAGTTTATACCTGATACAAACGTATCTGATGGAGACTAAAAAACGAGCATTGTCGTCACACTTAATTCAGTGTTGTAAATATTGCTCATATATCTTCGTACTGATTCAATTGCTCGCTGATCCTTCCTTGAGAGGGAAGTTTAAATGGGGAAATGCATTCATTAATTCTTCTTCAGTTTCATTCCTCATCTAGTTTGTTTCTTGAATAGTGTTGGCGGATGTAAGAGGAGGAGTGTGGATGAGGAGAGGAGAACGAGATAGAGACGATGGTACACAGAAAAGTGAGGGATGGATGGCATGGTTGTTAAACTGGGAAAGCTCCCCAGTGGTCATTCTTCTCAACATTTGAAACAGTGAGGTCTGCTTGCACATGCAATCAGTAGTTATTTCAGTGGTTTCAGGATCTTTTCCGTGTTTCAAATATTTGCTGGATGCGAACAGTGGTGAAATATATTTGATAAATGTTACATAATTGTAGATAAGACACATAGTACATGTATATGCTTAGATTATCGGCAAATGTCTTCTTACAATTTCTAGGTTATGTCAAAAGTCTATTTTGTGTACCATCTAGCGTCTTCGGTGACATTCTTATTTTTATATTGCACAATAAAAAATCCCAATGCTTCTACTGAAATCAAGACAGATAAGCACGTCTGGCCGAAAGAATATATATTTTAAAAAGGGATAAGTACAAAGAGGTGCTTGAAAGCCTGTTGGTTCAGGCCATTCTATAAGCATTTACCGTAGAGTGAAGATAATGTACATCCTTTAGAAAACACGAACCATGTACATTGTTACCATTATCTTATAATTATCCTTATCGGGATGACAAAAAATTATGTGGAAGAAAATGCGTTTCTTGTTTTTGGTCAGGCACAGCACCTGAAAAATAAGCATGCCACCCTTTATGAGCACAATTTCTCACATAATATAGATTTATGTTTCTTAGCTATTTGTTTTGTTTTTTATGTTAAAAAAGTTTTCTGATTTTAACTGTACAAAGCTAAGGGCAGCACACTACTTTTCACCATTGTTTTCGTCAAATTGCATGAAAGTAATGTACAAATCCTCATTCAGCCATGGTCTCTGTCAGCATACAAAACAGGGGAATTTAAAATGTACAGATGATATTGCAATGTTTATTGATGTGTATTAGACTGCATATGTACAAAGAGAGCATCTGAGTTATGAGCAGTTAAAAAACATGTATATTTCTGTACAGTGATTATCGTCTTTAAAATGACAAATACATGCTATTTCTTCCCTTTATTGTTGTTATTGTTGTTGGTTAGAATGCTGATGAAGTTGTCACATTTGTCAATGTTGTTATCGGTGTTGTTATCGTTATTCTGCAGCCAGACTGGTGCCAAACGTGTCGCTCAGCGTTCCTTTGGACCACACCAGCGAGGCCGAGTGGGGGATTCTGTCGACTGGGCAACCCAGGATCTCCATACACGCTGCCCAGGCTCGCGCCCTGGAGAGGTCACTTCAGTGCCGCTGTTTTACAGTGACAGAAACAACCCGGGAGACAGCAGTTACGAGTTCTATTGTTGTCATTGTGTTTGTTGGTGGCCTTTTTTCTCCCAAAGAAATCGACTTCTTCTTGAAAGTCAGAAAAAGCGAAAGGCATCCAGAACGGAATTTCAACTGAATCATTTCAATTTGCCTGTTATGATTTGAAGGATTAGGCATTGATATCGCGAGAACATCTCTAGCATGCACATGGAGTAACCCTAGGTCTTCATGGACTCAGCATGATTAAATGACAATTTACCCATTGGTCATTGGTCTACTTGATGACATATTACTCTGGGAATGGAACATGTCCGAGTAGGTGTAGGGAAAGGTGTAGTTAAAGCTTGAGATTACAACGTGTTTGACAGGGTGAGGACTGATCAATGATGTCGTTGTTGATGCCTTTGGCTAGTTAGGACACGCACGTAGAATTAGTGTTTGTAAAGGAAGAATAACAACGTCCAGCACGATAGCAGCAATAACGACACAACAACGATGATTACAGCAGCACCACGACCACGACTACCATTAGCATCACTTTCACCACCACCAACACCACCACGCCGTCACTACCCCCACAATTACAACCTTCACCACACTACCACCATCACCATCACCACCACCACCAGTACCACATATACCACCATCAGCGCCTTCATTACAACCACCACTATGACCTTTACCACACAGCCACTACCACAACCACTACCATCACCACGGCTACTACCACCAGCGCCGTCATTACACCGCCACTATGATCTTCACCACAACACAACCACCAACACCACTACCATTGCCACAGTTACCACCACCAGCGCTGCCATTACTACCACCACTACTACCACCACCACAACCACCACCACCAACACAACCTTTCCAACATCCGCCATCATCACCGCCACCACAACCGCCACCGCCATCAACATCACCATTACCACCACCACCACCTTCATCAACACCACCACCACCGTAACCACCACAACCATCACGCCAGCTTCAGCACTAACTCAAAAACCGTAATCAACAACCATGCACAGGAATTCAAAGTGTATTGTTTACTTCTCTCGGGATAAGTGAATGACTGTACATGATTATTGTGGTTTTTTCATAAGCTTATTCTGGAAATGCATGTATTCTAACATGTAGAGTTACAATCCATTACATATTTTAGGGAAAATATTTAAATGTGTAAGGACATGTTTCCATTTTTATTTTGAACACTGCTGTGAAACAGAGCGTCCCAAACATTACTTCCTTGTAGATATCACATTGATCAATGCGAAGTTTCTCGCTGAATTTTACTAGACAAAAGCAGTGGAAAGATAAGCTTTTTTATTGCTGGCTGAACGGGTGTTCGAGCAATACATTTTTACAATATGCTCGCTTCCAGAAACTTCCACCTACTCATTGAATGGGCAGTTCCAAAAATGAATATGCTGACATGGTTCACGTAAATCACATTATGAAAATTGGCTTGATATAATATAGTATATGATAAAATCAGTTTTCAAAAAACTACACACACAAGAAAAGCATCATTGCAGTCAGCCAGGAATAAATGCAATCGTTTTTTAAAGTTGACTCATATGATAATGAACCTCATGCATTTAAAGCCAAAAATTCCACAATAAATGCTTTTGAGTTTTATCTTAACAAACACTGCCTTGGTTTCGTTTCTTATCTACGCCATGCATGTCTACTTGTCTACATTACAGAAAATCAAAACTATTCAGGCGTCTGTGCTCTTGTACAACGACAACGAAAACGTTGAGTTCCTGAATCCTACTTCACACAATTAAAGTTTTGCTGATCACCCCATGTGACATACATTTTAATCGAGACATTTCAACGAAAGCAGCATGAAATCTCTGGTAAGAAACTAAGTCTGTACAGTTTTATCTACATCGATATTATCTTTGTAAAGAAGATATTATTTGAGGACAGTATCAGGTGTGCTCTCACTTTACAAATCACACAAGTTTTTGCCTGAGAGCTTGTAAATAGACACCCACTCACGCTCCACCTTTTCATCAATAAATCAGTTCAGTTCAGTTCAGTTCAGTTTAGTCTCTTAACCCTGAGATGGGTTGTTGAGGCATCACTGATGACTTTCGACAATCTTCCTCCATCGATCTCTATCCTCTGTGGATCGCTGTGAGTCAGCAAAGTTCAAATCTGTCCACTTTTTGATGTTGTCTTCCCACCTCTTTCTCTGCCTGCCTCTCCTTCTCTCACCTGGTACAGTACCTTGCAGGATGGTCTTGGCCAGCCCACTGCCTCTTGACACGTGACCGTACCACTTCAGCTTTCTGCTTTTCATGATTAAGAGCAGGTCTTCGTACTGTGATGATGGTGATTTTGGTGATGATTTTGATTTTCGTGATGCTGATGATTTTGGTGATGCTAATGATTTTGGTGATGCTGATGATTTCGGTAATGCTGATGATTTTGGTGATACTGATGATTTTGGTGATGCTGATGATTTTGGTGACAAAGATGATTTTGGTGATGTTGATGATTTTGGTGATGCTTATGATTTTGGTGATGCTGATGATTTTGGTGATGATGATCATTTTGGTGATGATGATTTTGGTGTTGATGATTTTGGTGATGATGGATATTGGTGATGCTGATGATTTTGGTGATGCTTATGATTTTGGTGATGCTGATGATATTGGTGATGATGATCATTTTGGTGATGATGATGATTTTGGTGTTGATGATTTTGGTGATGATGGAAATTGGTGATGATGGATTTTGGTGATGATGGATTTTGATGATAATGCTTTTGGTGATGATGATGATTTTGGTGGTGCTGGTGCTTTTGGTGACAATGATGATTTTGGTAAAGGTGGTGATTTTGGTGACGGCTGTTTTTTGGTGACGGTGGTGATTTATGTGACGGTGGTGATTTTGGTGATGGTGGTGATTGTGGTGACGATGGTGATTTTTGTGATGGTGGTGATTTTGGCGATGGTGGTGATTTTGGTGATGATGGCAATTTTGGTGATGCTGGTGATTTTGGTGATGCTGGTGATTTTGGTGATGCTGGTGCTTTTGGTGAAGCTGGAAAATTATGTGACGATGGTGATTTAGATGACTGGTGATTTATGTGATGCTGGTGATTTTGGTGACGCTGGTGATTATGGTGAGGCTGGTGATGTTGGTGAGGCTGGTTATTTTGGTGACGATGGTGATTTTGGTGATGCTGGTGATTTTGGTGATGATGGTGATTTTGGTGATGATGATGATTTTGGTGATGATGGTGATTTTGGTGATGCTGATGATTTTGGTGATGATGATGATTTTGTGATAATAATGAATTTGGTGATGATGGATTTTGGTGATGATGGATTTTGCTCATGATGGATTTTGATGATAATGGATTTTTGTGATGATGATGATTTTGGTGATTATTATGATTTTTGTCATGATGGTGATTTTGGTGATGATGGTGATGTTAGTGATGCTGGAGATTTTGGCAATGCTGGTGATTTTGGTGATGCTGATGATTTTGGCGATGCTGATGATTTTGGTGATGCTGATGATTTTGGTGATGCTGATGATTTTGGTGCTGCTGATGATTTTGGTGATGCTGATGATTTTCGTGACACTAATAATTTTGGTGATGTGGTTTATGTTGGTGATGCTGTTGATTTTGATGATGCTAATGATTTTGGTGATGTTGATGATTTTGGTAAAGCTAATGATTTTGGTGATGATGATGATTTTGGTGATGATGACGATTTTGGTGATCATGATGATTTTGATGATGATGATGATTTTGCTGCTGATGATGATTTGGATGATGATGATGATTTTGGTGATAATGATGATTTTGGTGATGATGTATTTTGGTGATAATGGATTTTGGTGATGATGGATTTTGGTGCTGTTGGATTTTGGTGATGATGATAATTTTGGTGATGATGATGAATTTTGTGATGATGGTGATTTTGGTGATGATAGTGATGATGGTGATTTTGGTGATGATGGTGATTTTGGTGATGCTTGTGATTTTGGTGATGCTGATGATTTGGGTGATGCTGGTGATTTTGGTGATGCTGATGATTTAGGTGACGCTGATGATTTCAGTGATGCTGGTGATTTTGGTGATGATGGTGATTTTAATGACGATGGTGTTTTTGGTTATGATTGTGATTTTGGTGACGATGATTTTGGTGACGATGGTGATTTTTGTGAAGATAGTGATTAGGGAGACGATATTGATTTTGGTTACAATGGTGATTTTGGTGACGGTGGAGATTTTGGTGTTGATATTGATATTGGTGATGCTGAGGATTTTGATGATGATGGTGATTTGGGTGATGATGGTGATTTTCGTGATGCTGGAGATTTTCGTGATGCTGGTGATTTTATGTAATGCTTGTGATTTTGGTGATGCTGGTGATATTGGTGATAATGGTGATTTTGGTGATGCTGGTGATTGTGGTGATGATAGTGATTTTGGTGATGATGGTGATTTTGGTGGCGCTTGTGATTATGGTGACAATGGTAATTTTGATGATGATGGTGATTTTGGTGATGTTGGTGATTTTGGTGATACTGGTGATTTCGGTGATGCTGGTGATTTTGGTGTTGCTGGTGATTTTGGTGATGCTGGTGATTTTGGTGATGCTGATAATTTTCAAAAAAGAGAAATAAAACAAAAAAACTAGATGGCTTTCTGTGTTTTTACTTCTTAGAATATTTTGATGCTTTTCGGCAATTTCTTCAGCAAAAAATAAAATAGCATCAAGATGACGTATAAAAAAAATTACGAGTGCTATGACGTAAGACATTCTTATAGTCTTGGATGTCCTGGCTGGCTAATTACCACGATAGTCCACAAAAATGAGCAAATATAAATCCAAGAATTCTGGAGAAAGAAACAGCATATCACACACACACACACACGTGTATACACACAAACGCAAACACACACACCCACACCTACACACACACACACACACGCACACACAAACACACACACACAAACACACACACACACACACACACACACACACACACACACACACATATACACACTTCTACGCACACAGTACACACATCCAGACAATCAGATCACCTCCGAAAGCTAACAAGCGTACCCTCTGAACACCCAAACCGCCAATCACTCAACTACTCCTTCGTGTTTAGACCAAGAGGATAAGTGGTACGCAGTTTAGTCATCCAAAAAGCCTTCCTCGTCAGTCTACGAGGATGATCCGATGGCACACAATACACTGGTTCGATCGGCATGACTCTCATGTTCGCCATAGTGTGACCCAGCAAGTTGAAGTGCCTGGTCACGAGAGTCCCCTTGTTGGTTCTGATGTCCTGGTAGTGCTGGTAGAAGCGTTTCTTCAATGATGTCATAGTTTCATGATACCTGCCTATCATCGTCAAATGATAACGAAAGTCACTAGAGATGGCGAGAGGATATGAATGTCAATGACAATGGTCTTAGTTGTTAGTACTCTTGTTTAATCTAACCAACAAATCGCCGAGTTTTTCATGGAGCAACCTATTGCGTTTATCCTTCGGCAGGGGGATTTGTTACTTGGTGTATCACAGGTATCCGTTCTGAGGCATCTTCTATATTTTACTTTTTCATCAATAACCTTCTGCAACACATCAATTTCGAATAAAAGTTGTAACCTTTCATTTATGATTTATTGCTTGTTATATCATCTTCTTCTGTATTTTTTGTGTGTGAACATTTTCATACAACAGATGATTACTTACGTCTCACGAAAGTAAACTAGCTACTGTAAGGACCCTATGGTTTCAAGAAAACAAAAGTATGCTGATTTCAACTGGGCGAAAAATATCAGTTCCAACGCCAGGTGGTGCATCCGTGTTTGAAAGCACGTGACAGTAACTACTTGACTGAAAGGTCTTAGATGTTATTTTGGGTGGTATTTTGTTCTGGCAGCATACTAGCACAAATTTAGCGCAAAGTATTATTGGACATGTATGCTTAGGGGCCAAAATTATAATATTTCGGTGTTGAGTTATTTTCTTTTTTATATTCACGTTTATTAACGAAAAACAACTCAAACTTAGCTGATTTAATTTCCAATGGGTTCTGTGCTGTTATACTTTGTTTTAGAAATGTATTTCATGGAAGGTCGGTGAAACGTAGGACAAAACTGACTCTTAAATTGGAACCTGATGATTATTTGAAGTTGCATTACATAATGCCTCTCCAAACAGTTTTCTTTTATTAAATATAGAATGAAAACGAATGACCATGTTTCCAGGGCCCAGAGCACACCCACCTCACCCACTCCCGTCCTGCCATACCCCTGCCGCCCTCCCCCCCTCCCCCTAACCCACGCCCCTCTTTTATTTTTGTCCAAGGCTTTCACAAGACCCCAGGCCCTTATGATGTAGTGATAAAAGAACTACCACTTCCTTGGCCCGAATTTTATTTGTGTGAGTTTTCTTTAGTTTTCTTTATTTTCGGGCGCAACGGCATAGAGCTACAGGCGCGCGTTCAAGTCTCTCTTTGCAGGTCTGCGCAGAGCTACATTTCACCTGCAACCTCGTTCAGGCTCCCCAGTCGAGTGGTTTAAGGCCGCGTGTAGTTTAGTGTCACGCACGCTTTGCCTTGGCAGTGCCTGCAGAGTTGAAGCCTAAATGCACTTCTTGTAGCGTAGATATCTGCCTATGCTAGGGTAGAATGTTACATAGGCATTTCCGCCGTATTCACTACCCATTTTAAATAAAACGGATTAATGACAATTATATGTATTTCATCTCTCTCTCTCTCTCTCTCTCTCTCTCTCTCTCTCTCTGTCTCTCTGTCTCTTCCCCATCTCTCTTCTTCTCTTCCTTTTCCCTCACTCTCTAGCCCCCCCCCCTCTCTCCCCCCTCTGCTGTCTGTCTCCTGTCTGTCTGTCCCTGTCTGTCTGTCTGTCTCGTCTGTCTGCTGTCTCCCCTCGCCTCTGTCTCTCTCTCCGTCTCTGTCTGTCTGTCTGTCTGTCTCTCTCTCTCTCTCTCTCTATCTCTCTCTATCTATCTATCTCTCTCTCTCAAGATGACACTTTGCATTACCGTTCCAGAACATCAAGAAAAAGAGAACAGAATGCCCAGGAAGGAAGCCGCACCTCACCTTTGGACGTGGGGGGAGATAGTGATTTTGATAGACACTCTTGATGAACAGGAATGTTATGGGGACATAAGTGATGAACAGTGGGAAAATGTGTCTGCCCTCATGCGCAAAAAAGAGTAGAAGTGAACAGAATAGATTGCATAACATATTGGCCTGTATTCAACATTTACGTTGAAATTGAAAGCAAAAATCACACAGACATGCGTACAAAATGGCAAGCGTTTAAGAAAAACCCTATAAAACACAACGAATTTCTGGCTTATTCCCAAAATACAACCGGCTTCACAGCAAAACGTAATCTGCCATTTGGGCAACAAGGAACAAGAAAACGCCAGGCTACTGCTATGGAGACCAGACCAGAGGCCTTGTGGTCCCACTCAGCTGTGGAAGATCCTGGAGTCAAGAGGAAGCCACGTTTAGCTCCGCATCTGCTCCCTGCAGTCCAGCCGTCCTCTGACCAAATACAAGACCCTCAGTGGTGTTCCTTGACCAGAAGATGAATCATAATGCGTGGTCATGTCCATGAAGTTCTAGAAAGGCAAGATAAAACATAGTACACTGTGCCAAATGCAAAATATGTAGTGGAAAAGTATATGGATTCTCTGACGAAAATTGAAAATCTCATGATGAATGCACACCTAACCGTCCATACACAAGTAGCAAATGAATCTTTTCCTTCTTTGATCGGCTAGTTTAAGTCAAAACAATAATTCTACTACTCATTCCTTCGTGCGTTCATTCGATCGTTCGTTCGTTTGAATGTTCGTTCGTTCATTTGTTCGTTCGTGCGTGCATTTGTGCACTCATTCATTAATGCATTCCTTTGTTCGTTTGTTCCTGCATTTGCTGGTTTGTTCGTTGTTTGTGCGTTCGTTTGATTGTTCATTTGTTCTTGCGTTCATGCGTTTGTTTGTTCATGCATTTGTGCATTTGTTTGTTCGTTTGCGCGTTCCTGCGTTTATGCGTTCGTTCATTCGTTCGTTCGTACGTTCGTTCTTTCTTTCTTACGTTCTTTCGTTCGTGCGTGCACGCTTGAGTTTGTTATTCCTTTTTTTTCCATTCTTTATTCAAGAATACAAAGTTTACATACATGAATATTAACATAATGGTGCGGTGGATGAGCGGAGACTGCATCAGGGGGAGGGATAAATGAAGAAGGAGGGGAGTACAGGGGGAGTACGAGGGGAGGGAGGGGAGGAATGTAGAAAGAAGAGCATTTTCCCTTGATATTCTGGTTTTACAATGGAAGGAAGGGGAGTTTGTTATTCCTGCGTTTGTTTTTTCGTTAATTTGTTCGTTCGTTCCTTTGCTCTTTCAAGTATTCGTTCGTTTGTTCTGCCTGCGTTCAAGCTCTCATTCGTTCATTCGTTCGTATGTGCGTTCATTCGTGTCTCCGTTTGTTCTTTAATGCATTTGTTTGTTCGTTCGTTTGTGTTTTCGTTCGTTTTGCTTTCATGCGAGTTTCCAATTCAAACCGTCCTTAATGAGTTATTAGTTCCCGTAATTGTGATCCCGTTGCCTTGTGACATATGCGCTGTCTTTGTCTCTAACTCTGTCTGCCTGCCTGCCTGCCTGTATGTCTGTCTGTCTCTCTGTGTCTCTCTGTCTCTTTCTCTCTCAATCTCTCTATATATCTCTCTCTGTTTCTCTCTGTCTCTTTTTCTCTCTGTCTGTCTCTCTCTCAGTCTCTCTCTCTCTCTCTCTCTCAGTCTTTGGAGGAAGAGGAGGAGGAGGTGGAGGAGGGGGAGGGGGAGCAGGAGGAGGAGGAGGAGGAGGAGGAGGAGGAGGAGGAGGAGGTGTAGGAGGAGGAGGAGGAGGAGGAGGAAGAGGAGGAGGAAGAAGAGGAGGGAGGAGGAGGAGGAGGAGGAGGAGGAGGAGGAGGAGGAGGAGGGGGAGGAGGAGTAGAAGAAATAGCAGAAGGAGGAGCAGGAGCAGCAGGAGCAGGAGAAGCAGCAGGAGCAGGAGGAGCAGGAGCAGGAGAAGGAAATGGAGCAAGAGAAAGAGCAGGAGGAGGAAATGGAGCAGGAATAGGATCAGGAAGAGGATCAGGAAGAGGATCAGGAGGAGGAACAGGAGAAGGAGCAGGAGCAGGAGAAGGAGCAGGAGGAGGAGAAGGGGAAGGAGAATGAGCAGGAGGAGAGGAGGAGCAGGAGGAGGAGCGGGAGGAGGAAAAGGAGCAGTGTCACTGACCGGCTAACTGGGCCTCGGGTCAGCCTAGCCCGCACAATGAAAACAAAAGAAAGGACACAAACACCAGCATATATGTAAGAATGAAGTGTAATAAACACCCTTGCCTTACGGCACCCACCCAAGCAGCCTCGGCCCACACCAGGGCACAAAGGCGCTAACGTAGCTCCAACAAGTGACCATGCGGCCCCGCCGATATAAAAATGAGTATATTTGCCACAATCACAATCACTCAATAGCCCCGGCCCACACCAGGGCTCACCGGAGCTAACGTGCGGCCCCCGCCGACAATCGGTCTACATCCAACCTGCTGAGCTCCTCCTCCAGCTCAGCCTCCAACTGCCTGTCTTCCTCCATCTTGTCAGATTTGCTGTCCTCTCCTCGAGTCAGCATAGTCATCCCGCTGCCTACGGAGATTCTCTATCGGCTAACCCCAGCGTGAATTCCGATTTCAGATCTACCGGCACGCGTCGTGTTGCTGTTTACGTCCTCCATCATGTTGGCATCTTGGAATCCGTCGAACAGCAGGAAATCGGTCGCCATCACTGCTCCTGCAGACTCAGGACGACTCCACTGGCACCGGGACAGTCCTGTGCAGCACTGGGCGAAGACTCTCGAGTCTGCGAATGATTCCGTTCAGTGATGCACAGCACCAATTACAAAGTCAACCCTGACAACGCTTTGCCGTTCGTGCCGAGATTCGATCTCCATTTTCACCAACTGCCAAAGTCCGAGTTTTTTCATGGGCAGCGTCACAATGTGACGTCACAAAACTGATGACGTAACGTCCGCTGAAGCAAATCCGGTGTGCCTTCGCCGTTGGTAAATCATACTCTTTGGTTCTGCGCATGCGTCAAAACCGGAAGTGACGCGTGTATCGCGCCTCGTTCAAAGGTGATGTGCCGCGAGACTCCGCCACTCCGCCTGACTGACTTCGCACGCCCTGCGGAGTTATGCTAAGATCCGGCCGCATTAATGTATCTGCGTTTTGTGACAAACGTCTTGCTCGGCGGTACTGTACTCCATGCACCTTAACGGTGCGCGTGATTTGGGTGTAATCTTAAGCTAAACGACGTTTATTGGCAGTATTACACCCGAATCACGTGGAACACAGAATTTGCGCAGCTGAGTGCGAGCTGGAGGCAAAATCTGGGTCACGTGGCGGCGTCTATTTTCAAGGCTCGTGATTGGCTGAGCGTTTACCAGGCGCGATGCATAACGATGCGCGATGCTTATAGGCATCGCCGAACGTACAAAATACGTCACTTCCGGTTTCGGGGCATGCGCAGAACCATGCGCGATGAAATCACCTTCGGCGATGTCACACCGGAGAACCCCCCAGATCTTGCGGAAGAACTGGCTCGTGTCAACTTGTGTCAAACATTTGCCTGGTTTTACATAGCAATGGAAAATCCATATAATGCCATACCACGCATTCTTTACAAGCAGGAGGAGGTGAAGGAGCAGGAAGAGGAACAGGAGGAGGGGCAGAAGGAGGAGAAAGAGTAGGAAGAGGAGCAGGAAGGGACTAGAAGGATGAGAAGGAGGAGGAGCAGAAGGAGGTGAAGGAGCAGGAAGAGGAGCAGGAAGGGACTAGAAGGATGAGAAGGAGGAGGAGCAGGTAGAGGTGGAGGAAGACGCGGAGCAGGAGAGAACAAGAGGATTTCCACGCTCTATTCTCAGCTGTCTGAGTGCACAGCAGTCAGGTAGAGGCACGGGGCGCCTCCTCTGCTGTCGTAGTCCTTCCATTTCACGGGGAATCATAACCATAGCAATGTAATTTAGCGCATAACTTTGAGGGGAAAATTATCATTGTCGATCAGTAGAAAATATATGAAGGTACCAAGGCAACATAAATGAAAGGTTTGTTTAATCTGTGCGATTGTAAAACATAACTGTATCAAATATGATCATGTTTTCATGACGTTGTTCAAATTTTAATACTTTCTGTAGAGTATGAACGTACGAGAGGGTTTCCTCATTGCTTTGAAAACATTTTTAACGTGCTGAATGGAGCAGTCCGAACACAACTTTTGAGTGCAAGGTGTTGGACTCTTAATTCGAGTAGTTTTACGTCAGATATCTTTGAATGTGTTCCCTTTTCCCTTTGTCCTACTTTCTCTCAACATTTGTACTGTTGTGATGCATCGCTCCACGGAAACCAATTACTTGAGAATGCTGCAAAAGGATGAGAAAGCACGGTGTTAAATGGCAATACACGCTCATGACGCAACAAACAGTTTGATCTCAGAGTAATTTACGAGCAATGGTATCGTCATCCTCGGTAGTATAGTGGTTAGTATCCCCGCCTGTCACGCGGGAGACCGGGATTCAATTCCCCGCCGAGGAGTAGATAAACCAAAACTGATTTTGCTTTTTGTTTTTTTGTGTGTTTTTTTTCAGTAGAGGGATTATGCGTTTTCCTTCGTATTTGCAATAAACGTACCGATGCACTAACATTTTAAAAACATTTAAGGAAACGATGGGACGAGACAACTATCTTCAGCAGAACGTTGTAAACAGGCAAGCACAACACAACATTTACTTTATCTCTGGAGATAAAGTGCCTTGAGAAAATTAACGAAAATTTTGATTATTAAAAAAAAAACTGCACCATTTCTTATATCTACGACACGCAATTGATGTTTCCCACGCAGTTCCTTTTCTGAAAAGCGTCGATTGAACCCTCAGTGTATGACGTTCCAACATGCTTTATGTCAACAAAGAAATTAATTGAACCATGCAGTGCATTTCTGTCTGCCCTGAAGCATACTATCTGAAATGATTTTTATTGGTTTTCTTCAAAGATCAATGTCCTGGGGTTCCGATTTGCATGATCCTCAAACATTTCAAAAGTTGTTTTTTCAATCTGGTTTGAGGGTAAATGGTATTACCACTTTACACAGATGTGTGCATTTTATTGAACTGTTCCCGAGACTCGTGCTAAACGAATGTGATAAAGGTTGAAACTCACGTTTATGTTTTTGCTAAGGTTGCTGCTTTCACCAACCAGAGTATGATATTGACTCCAAACGATTTCCGTCGGTCCCTTGATTTAGAAATATAATATATTATTTTTTGGCAGATCGATGTACGTATGTTTGATTTCAATGCAGATGTGTGCTTTAATTTAGGTACAATATATATTCAATGGTGTGACTTTATGATTAAGATTGGGTAAATAATTAATAAAAGCTCTCTAACTAACATTATCACGTCAAATATGTGAGTCCAAAGTGATTTTTCCTATTGTTTTGAATACGTTGTTTGTGTTCCACAAGACACAATATTTCTTCACAGATGACAACCTTTGACCTGTCTGAGTTCAATGCTGTACGTCTCTGGAGTTTCTTTACTTGCTTGATTAAAGCCTAAAATCTAAAATAAAGTCAAGTACATAGGAAACACCGTTCCGAGGGGAGGACAAACTGTCTCAGAATAATTCGTCATATTTCGTCTGAAAATATGTGCAGCCCAAATGTTATTTGTACTCAGTGTGATTGTTTTCATGAAAATCGCTCAAAATGAATAGGTAAATTAAAATCCAGACTCTTCACAGTTCCTTCCTGACTGCCTGCAAAAGAGTACCAGTGCCTGTGGACTACTGAACCTTCACCGTTGCTGTAAGTGTTTGCCATTCTCTCAGTTCCAATTCTTCATTAGTGACTCTGCTTGTACTGTCAGTTGTTGCAGACTAGAATATTATATCAGTGGTATTTATCCTTTTCTACGTAATACCAAGAAAAAGTTGTTATGGCGTCAGCAAAAGTGATGTTTGCGTGTGTGTGTGTGTGTGTGTGTGTGTGTGTGTGTGTGTGTGCGTGCTTGCGTGCGAGCGTGCGTGCGTGCGTGCGTGCATGTGAGCATGCATGCGTGCGGGCGAGCGGGCGTGCATTTATGTGTGTCTGTGTTCGTGTGTGTGCGCGCATTTGTGTTTGCATGCACGCTGTGTACGTGTGTATGTGTGTGCGTGCGTTAGTGTGTGTGTGAATGTATGCGAGTGTACGTGTGAGCGTGCGTTAGTGTGTGTGTGTGAATGTATGCGAGTGTACGTGTGAGCGTGCGTTAGTGTGTGTGTGAATGTATGCGAGTGTACGTGTGAGCGTGCGTTAGTGTGTGTGTGAATGTATGCGAGTGTACGTGTGAGCGTGCGTTAGTGTGTGTGTGAATGCATGCGAGTGTACGTGTGAGCGTGCGTTAGTGTGTGTGTGAATGTATGCGAGTGTACGTGTGAGCGTGCGTTAGTGTGTGTGTGAATGCATGCGAGTGTACGTGTGAGCGTGCGTTAGTGTGTGTGTGTGAATGCATGCGAGTGTACGTGTGAGCGTGCGTTAGTGTGTGTGTGAATGCATGCGAGTGTACGTGGGCAAAGGAGGAGGGGAGGTTGCAAACGAGGAGCAGTGGATGACGCAGAGAGTGAGAGACAGAAAGACATAGAACAGGCCTGCAGGCTTGACGGCAGGTCTTGCAGACAGGCAGGCAGGCAGGCAGGCAGGCAGGCAGACAGGCAGACAGGCAGAAAAACAGGCAGGCAGGCTGGCTGGCTGCCTGGCAAGCTGGCTGGCAGGCTGGCTGGCAGACTGACAGACAGGCTGACAGGCAGGCAGATTGTCAGACTGTCAGACAGACATATATACCAGACAGACAGACAAGACAGACAGACCAGATAGACAGACCAGATAGACAAACCAGACAGACAGACCAGAAAGACAGACCAGACAGACAGACCAGACAGAGCGGCAGGCAGGAAGGCAGGCAGGCATTTAGGCAAGCAGGCACGCAGGCAGGCAGGCAGGCAGGCAGGTAGGTCGACAGACAGTCAGACATAGGAACAGAAACACACACACACGCGCGCGTGCACACGTAGGCATGCGTGTAAACACCATCATGCAAGGACGTAGACAAGGGCATAGGATTTTATATTTTGTACACATGAGTTTTTTTTGGTTTCATACAGTCTAGGCAGGATCCATTACAGCTGTAAATGTAGAGCAAATAGTTCATGACTACAGATACAATAACATATGCACAAGATAATCTGCGGTACATGTGCACCGGTTTGATATTAGCGACGGAATCATATATTACCATGACTTTTAATTACTGGATTTTCAACAAATACAAAAAGATACTTATCAGAAGGCATACTGACTGACAGAACGTAATAGGAAACCTCTAGATCACAAGAAAAAGCATACATGTTGACGCAGGAGAAGGAGATGGGGGGAGGGGGGGGTTAGAGAAGACAGTTGATCAGAAAAAGGAAGGGGGAGGAGGAAGATGACAAGTAGAAGCAGCATTAGCAGCAGCAAGAGATGAGCTGGATGAGGAAGAGGAGCAAGAGGAAAAGGTAAAAAATGATCAAGCGCGGCAGGAACATAAGAGAATGAGGAAGCTGAAAATAAGATGCTTTGAATAGAAATGGAGGGAGGTGGGGGTGTTATGAATTATTTTCAAGCCATGCAGTTCAAATCGTGTTTAAAGCTGCAATGAAAACATTGCGAGTTTGAGTGGTCATGATTACATGATCTGCAAACACTTGTTCTGAAAAAAAGGAGTCTGAACGTGCACTGGTCATGTGCACTCACAGGTAATTAGCAGTAGAAATCAATATGAATGTATATGTATCTAAGGCGATGAGTGGAAAAATTTACAAAGCATAATGCATGAGATTGCAACAATCAGACTGAATAGAAGCAGTGATGTGACAGAAAATATTTCCCGAAAAAGAATCGTGTGCGTAATTTCGTCAACACAAAAATGTCCTTTGTACTAGGTGTAGAAATAAAAGGCCAACACGCCACGACCTAATATTCTACTGTTTCTGCATCTACCCAACCCCCTACCGCACCCCCCACCTCCCAAGGAAAAAGAAGCAAATCCTCTTGCAAGGTGCTTGTGTGTGTGTGTGTGTGTGTGTGTGTGTGTGTGTGTGTGTGTGTGTGTGTGTGTGTGTGTGTGTGTGTGTGTGTGTGTGTGTGTGTGTGTGTGTATGTTATGTACGTCAGCGTGTTTGTGTAGTGTATTTATAAGTGGGTGAAACGTGTTAGTCGACACACACACACACACACACACACACACACACACACCCTCCCCCTTTGTTTTGGGATGGGAGGGGGAGGGTTGAAGTGGGAGGATGAAGGAGGGGATGGAAGGGTGGGGGTGGGAGCGTGAGGGTTGGGATGATAGGGTAGGGGTGGGAGTGGGAAAGTGAGTGTGTGGTGGGAGGGGAAGGGTGGGGGTGAGGATAGGGGTGGGCGAGTGAGGATGAAAGGGTGAGGATTGGGGTGGGAACTTGAGCATGGGGGTGGAGGGATTAGGGTGGAGGAGAAAGGATGAGAGTGAAGTTGAGGGTGTGCTTTTGGGGGTGAGATGGTGAGGGTAGGGGTGAAAGTATGGGGATGGGAGGGCGAGGGTGGAGATGGGAAGGTGAGGGTGGTGGTGGAAGGGTGAAAGGATGAAGATGAGGGTGAGAAGGTGAGGATGGAAGTGGGAGGGTGAGAGTGAGGGTGGAAGGTTTGGGGTAGAGGTAAGAGCGTGAATGTAGGGAGATGAGGGGTAGGGTGGGGTGGGGTGGTGGTTAGTGGAACATCCTTTCAGATTTGCATATGTCTAGGTAGATGTGTTATATATCTGTCATCTAGTTGTATTTGTAATGGGGGAAAATGGTCTTACCACAACAGTGCCAGTCTTATTCACGATAAACAGCTGACTAAAATTAATCAGAATTATTTTTGTTCCATCGCGTGTGATTAAAGCCATGACACACTGACAGAAGATGTCTTCGGTCTATTCAAATAACACAACTGTGAGAAAATGCATAAGGTCACTACATTGAAATATTGAATATGTTGTGGAACATTGCAGTGAGTAGTAAGAACTAACCAGAGTGCATTCTGAGTGCGCCAACCTCCGCCCAGGAAGCCAACAATGTTCTTCCATGGTCTGCATGACAGATAAAGGCAGCGTGTTCTGCTTCCATGGTCTGCATGACAGATA
>JAWQFJ010005040.1:0-15000 GCA_034096865.1 Theodoxus fluviatilis
CCATTTTGCAAGTTCGAGTCGCTATGGAAGGGAAATTACTCTCACCACACTTTGGTGACTTGGGTCTACTTTCGTGTTCTTACAACCGGTCTTGCAACAACACATTTGTGCTGCTCGGGACCAGAGATTTGCTTTCATACAACCGGACTTTTATACATCCGATTTTCATACAACCGGAAAATTCTAAGTAATAACAAAGAGTAGCTTCTGCCGGGACCCTGCCTGCCCCTTTCATACATCCAGACTTTCATACATCCGGTGTTTTATACATCCGGTCTATACTGTAACAGGTTGCACAGAATTCAAATCTAGCCTGTTCTGATGTAAACACATTGTGCACAGCTCACCCAGTCATCATCATAACAGAAAAAAGATTCAATCAAAGGGCACAATGGACTGATGCAAATTCACAATACAACAGCACACTTGAACTATTTTGTCTATTGTTGGGGATTGCTCACCATTTTTCCTTCTCATAAACTGTAGGGGATGAATTAATGTCCAGTACATCCCAAGGTTTAATTTGTACAGAAATTCATGATACATTCATGGTGCACTGCAGTAGGAAAATGATGCACTGCAGTAGGGAAATGGTGCACTGCAGGAGGGTGTAACCTGTCTCTGGAAACTTTGATGTCTGTCATGTTATGGAGTGTGTAGGGAATGTTGTAGATTTGTAGTTAATAATGATGATGTAAATGTAACATAAAATATTGCTGATGGGAAATAAAATGATTTTTGTTTGAAGTTCTTGGACTTCCAGTCAATAGTGTTTGTCCCATTTGCACACAGACTAAGTAATACTAAATAGTCTGATCATTCACTTTTGAACAAACATGACAATGTCACAGACACACCAATTCAAAATTCTTACATCTTATTTTATTCTCACTGGCTATCACCCAACAAACACATTCAAAATGCAGAATAATTATTACAATCAATGTTCACCAAATTCATGGGTTTCATCATACTGTACACAGTAACAGGTTGCACAGAATTCAAATCTAGCCTGTTCTGATGTAAACACATTGCGCACAGCTCACCCAGTCATCATCATAACAGAAAAAAGATTCAATCAAAGGGCACAATGGACTGATGCAAATTCACAATACAACAGCACACTTGAACTATTTTGTCTATTGTTGGGGAGTGATCACCATTTTTGCTTCTCATAAACTGCAGGGGCACTTCTTTCTGAAGGATGACAAACTTCCTTCGTACAAGGCCAATGACTCTTTCAACATGAATTCTGACATTAGCGATGCTCCTAGTGTTTTCAACTTCAAGAGGGTGCAGCTGTTTCTTTCCACGAGTGAAATTTGGAATCAAGAGCTTTGCTTGATAGAACTGAACCTGGTCTTCTATGTTGAACCCTCTGTCAGCCATGATCACATCCCCAGGCATCAAACAACTGAGTATCCCACTTTCCTCAATCATGCATTTGTCAGAAGCCCTCCCCCATAAGCATCCGAAAGGAAAGAAACTGATCCCTGAGGTGAAATACCGATGAGATACTTGGTTGTTTGATAGTGTTTGTAGTTCAAAAAGATTTGGATTGCATTTGCTTGTCCAGATGGTTTCTCAGCTGCAAGTTCAAAACAATCAACAATGACAGCTACCTTTTTTCCAATACTTCAAGTGTTCTGTGGAAACTCCTCGTTACAGTAGCAACAGACAACTTGAGCTGATATGCAAAATCCTGAAAGTGATAGTTCAGTCTTATCTTGATGAGACAGAGAAGCAGTTCTTGTTCCTTTCTGAGTGACACAGTTTGGTTAGACATGTGGGGTGAAACAAAATCAAGAACAAGATCAAACATTGCTAGACTTGGCAATCCAGTGTAAAATGTGATTTTTTTTTGTCTGCAGTATAGTACTCCCTATCATAAATAGAGATGTTCTTGGTCTCAGACAATTTTGCTGACTCAACAACCCTTGCTGCATTATCAGCCAACACCTGGTCTATGGCCTGTGAGGTCAAATCAGTCTGGGCTGCAACTTCTCTTCTGACATCATCAAACTGGTCATTTGCATCAATGTCATCAGTCACACTACCCAAAAGTGCATCACCACCATCATTTTCTTGCTCAGTACTATCCACATTCTCTCCATCTTCTCCATCACCGTCAGTGATGTCAAAAGCAGTTCCAACATCAGCTTCCTCTGCATCTCCTGTACATGTACTTGATTTCTTTTTCTTGTTCGTAGGCCCTTCACCACTTGTTGATGCAGGTCTCTTGCTCCTTGAACGGAGTCGTTCAAACCTGAAAGACAAATAATGTATACAGTGCATTCAGGAACTTACTCAGAACTGAAGCATGGTAATCCCTGTCCTGACCTGTCCCTCACAGCGCCGGAAGTAAAAATTAAATGAATACTAATATGTGAGGGGGTGGGGACTGGATTGTGTTTGTGGAGGGATTTGAATCGCGCCACTTGGTAGAACACTGAGTTTTTAGACACTGATACAGCTGGATAAGCCTTAAACATCAAAATGTTTGTGATCCTAAGCCTTTAAACATGATCACTTACCTATCTTTGGCCTTGTCCGGAGTGTGGTTTGATATCTTGTGTCCCAAATGAAGGGTAGGCAGCCATGAAGGACTGTTCCGCATGTGGAGGTAGGCCTTTGTGCCTGTTGAACACACAATACATGTATCGATTAAGATTCATTCACAAAGTCAGTGGCCTTTAAGACATGTATGCACACATACTTTAAGGAATAACTGCAATTATTACGTTTGGACGACTTGTGTCACAGTCATACTGAACTGATGGAAATTTAACCCAACTCTGACTCGCACTGTCTACAATTTGCACTCTTTGCTTCGATTAGCTTCTGAATCATACATACAAATCAAACATAAACTGAACATAATTTAGCCAGTGGCATTTTAAACTGAAAAAAAGCACTTGACTTACCATCCACAAAGTGCCTCGAATAAACGATAGCCTTATCCCATTGCACACAATTAAGACTACATATTTTAAGGCCTAACTGCAATTAGTACGTTTGGACGACTTGTGTCACAGTCATACTGAACTGATGGAAATTTAACCCAACTCTGACTCGCACTGTCTACAATTTGCACTGTTTGCTTCGGTTAGCTTCTGAATCATACATACAAATCAAACATAAACTGAACATAATTTAGCCAGTGGCATTTTAAACTGAAAAAAAGCACTTATCATCCACAAAGTGCCTCGAACAAACGATAGCCTTATCCCATTGCACACAATTAAGACTACATACTTTAAGGCCTAACTGCAATTAGTACGTCTGGACGACTTGTGTCACAGTCATACTGAACTGATGGAAATTAACCCAACTCTGACTCGCACTGTCTACAATTTGCACTGTTTGCTTCGGTTACGGGTTAGCTTCTGAATCATACATACAAATCAAACATAAACTTAACATAATGTAGCCAGTGGCATTTAAAACTGAAAAAAGCACTTACCATCCACAAAGTGCCTCGAACAAACGATAGCCTTATCCCATTGCTCTTCTGTAACAATGTCTTCTCTGTAGATGAAAGCTTTCCTTCCACAGTCTCCTCCTTTCGGCACTCAGCTATGTCGTTTCCTCATGCAGGTGTTAGATATTGGTTGGGGTGTTGTGAAAAGTAATCTTCTGATCGATAGGCACATTTTTTTCACCCCCAGGCCGGTTACTACACCCACTGATGGCACAGATCACCATGGTCTTTTTCTCTCTCTGACTATGCTCGTCGCTGCTTGACAACAACCGGCTAGGGTAGAAACATGGCGGACGATGCGGAGCACACGTTTCGCTGACGTCACGTGAAAACGACGGATTCTCGATCTGTGGGTTTTCCAGTAGATGGCGCGCCTCTATATTTAGACTAGTTGCCATTTAGACTAGTTCCCGTCACCCTGACTCGCATGCTTCGCGGATTTAAACCATGAAGTTCTACTCCACACTAGCTGCTTCAGCTGGAAATCGTTCATCTTCATCTTGTAAGGATTCATTCAGGAAAACGTAACTATCTCTGGTTTGATCAGTTGATGCCTTGGAGTCAGTTGGGTTGCCTGTCATCTGCGCTCGCGATTTCTGCGAGAACACCAAGGGGGTGGGAGTGGGGGGTGTCACTAGTGATGGGAGCATAATGATCTCTGATGGGAGAGCGCTGTGTGAAAGTGAAGTGGGAAGGGCGGGGGCTGCTTCTCGCTCGCAGTCCGACCCGTTGACTCTGAAATCAGGAACACATTTTCTGTCAAAAATGTGTAAACATATTTTAACGTTTCGCACTGCAGGGGCGTCTAGCTTCTCCTGCCCATGGCAACGGATAGAGAAACGCGAGCTTTGCATCTCCAGGCCATGGCAACGGATAGAGGAACGCGAGCTTTGCATCTCCCGGCCAACGACGTTGCGCTTAGTCAAGAGAAGTAACTCTGCAAACCATGTGACATAAAGTGATCGCTCGCACGCCGATAAGCACGATCGAAAATACTTCGACCGATGGAGAAATTTCACAACTTTCCCACGAATTTTCAGTGTTAGCCAAAACTTTACAACGGTTCAGAGCCCTTCAAAATTAGGTTGCAAACTTGTACAAAAGCTTTTCCATGTGTTTAATGACTGCGGGAACCATGATTATAATTATCTTCTTCGGTGGACTGTCGTCTCAAAAATATGGCATGTGTCGTGCAGTCTTCATTCATGAGCCCGGCCCCGTGTGAATTGGGGGTCAGAACAGACCCACCGCGTCTCCCGAGGGACATCATGACTTGATTTGAGGGTGATTTCCGTGCCCATTGGCCTTATATAACCTACAAAGGCTGATAGGCCGTGAAAATCCATCCATCCAGAGCCAAAATACGTTTGAAAAGTCTAGTCCTGGATGCACACATCGGAGAGGAGTGTGGGCACTGGAGTGACGCTGCGCTGGGGGGGGGGGGGGGGGGGGGGGGGGGGGAGCCTCTCTGCCTTCCCTGGCGCTGACACGGTCTAGCCGGCTCCCCTCTACAGCCAAGCTGGACAACGGTCAACACCCGCCAGCCCTGACGACTGAGCGCCCAACTCAAGTTCTCTGGCGGGAATCCCCTCAGTATACACGTGATGCTATTAAACTTATACTGGCTTACCCAGCAACAGGTGACGTGCAACTCTGAGGCATCTTTGGGGTGCCTCTCCAGCCTGCCACAACTGCAGGAGGCCATCTTCTTCTGAGCAATGCGATGGGGTTCATTGAACCTGACAAATGACAATACCTGAAGAGCCTTTGCTTAGAGCAATCTATTTGGTTTTCTGTCGTGCAATATTTGATTGAAGACAATGTGAACTTATTGATGAGATTGTACTGCAATGTTCATAAAAGTAAAACCAGGACACAATACACTTTTCCAAAATCAGAGTAGAAAGGTTCAGATGGGTCAATCTTAACCAATATCTTCCCCGCACTGTTTCCGTGAGAAAACTTATGCAAAATGATAACAACGAAATAGATGCATTTGCTGTAATTAGAAAAAAACCTGCTGATTTTACATGGTATGGTTTGAATGAGAACGATCGTTTTTCATTATTATCTAAGAATGCAAGCTTGTTTATCAACGTATACACCCCTGTGGAATATCTTTAGGAAATGCAAAGCAATACATATCTGTCAAGAAGGTGATTTGCGGCCAGAAAATCATTCGATTAAGTGAATTCAGTTGCCGCTTCCGGAAAGATTTTTAGTTACAATCAAGCGTTGCCATATGACCTGCATTTCGATTGTTTAAAAGTAGGACCTTTCAATACCTTTTGATGCAGTCAACATACAGCTTTGATAAATTAATGCTGTTCATGGCTTACATTTTCTTCGGATGGGTTTCTAGTATCCCAAAATATAGCTTTTTCTGCGCAAACTGGAGAGAGCTGCCGCCATTGAATTGCCCAAAGAGTAGACATATACGCCATATCTACACGAAAGCAGTTCTCTGATTGGTTCCCTGAATAGAATCCTCCAATCAGCAGGCAGCTTTCTTCGCCGTCTTGTCACTAAGCGGTGTGAGTACACTTTCCTTGATTCACTCCTACTACCGTCCGCTAGGTGCAGCGTCTTGTAACTTTATATAGCAAAAGCTCGGCATGAGCTATCTTTGTGTAACCTATAATCTTTGGTGAGGAGCAGGACATGGTTTGGAGAAAGTTTGTGGTGGACAGAACTGACTGAATCCAAGTATTTGTCAGTGAGGAGCAGGACATGGTTTGGAGGAAGTTTGTGGTGGACAGAACTGACTGAATCCAAGTATTGGTCAGTGAGGAGTGGGACATGGTTTGGAGGAAGCTTGTGTTGGACAGAACTGACTGAATCCATGTATTTGTCAGTGATGAGTGAGACATGGTTTGGAGGAAGTTTGTGGTGGACAGAACTGACTGAATCCAAGTATTTGACAGTGAGGAGTAGGACGTGGTTTGGAGGGTGTGAAGTGGTCATTTGCAAGTGACGCAATATAAAACTGTAGTTGTTGAAAACTGTATACATGTATGTCATTTTGTTTTGTTCTCTAAACTTCATTTGTGTGCAAGTGAGGTTTCTTTGTGAACGTGAGTTAATGCTCTAATGTAGAAAACTACGAATGCCTTCTGAGCATGTCACAAAGAAGAACAACCCGTTTCAGTGTGTGTGTGTGTGTGTGTGTGTGTGTGTGTGTGTGTGTGTGTGTGTGTGTATCACTGTATGTGTTTGTGTGTTTTCCCTTACTTTTCTTATCACCAACTCATGAAAATGCTCTTATAAATACTAGGATATTTTTTTTGTACCTTTCACTTTTAACTCTGTCACATTCAACACACTGTGATGACACTGGCGAAGAACCTAAGCGTATGTCTGTCTTTTTCTGACTTTCAATGTACGGGTAAACCATTGACTTTCATTTGTTTGTTTTTTGTTTTGGTTCTTCAGCCAGATTTAGTTTAGTTGGGGCTGTATACATATTTGTGACACTGCACCATTAAATTGATTATTCAACATCTTACATCATTATGAGTCAACAGTGAACACAGATAAACAGGGGTAAAATTGTGGATATTGATATTTTAACAGTTTTCATGTTCGATCCTGTCAGGTGTATTTATAGAAGGAACAAGAAATTACCTCCCTGCTTTGACATTCACTGCAATTGATTGGCAGGTATTTATATGCATGCCATTGGAAAACATCAAACGGTTGCAAAGAAAAAGATCAAAATATTAGTTCTCAACTCCAGATGCAATTTTCTCAAAATATCATTTATACAAGAACAGATCTATGAATGAACATGAACTTTTGAGTGTGTTCATAATTATATTTGTATTATTCGTGCGCCTTTGGATGGATTTCAAGCATTCCAGAATACAACGTTTTCTGCGCAAACCAAAGACACCAACGGCGGCTAAACTCGCAGTAACTACGGCTGTACTCATGGGTCCTGGCTGTTGTAGAATTTCGGTTGTTTTAATACATCGTTACTTGTTAAGAAACCACCACTTTCGATTCATGCATCCCTATGCAGTGAGTTTACCTGAATAGTTGACACTTACATAGTAAGGCATTACTTCCCTCCCATGCATACGGGACCAAGGCAACACAGACATGACCATTTTTGTATTCATTATTTTTCATGCACACACATTGTGAGGACCAGGCATATGATTTTCCTTTTGCTTTTTGTGCATGAATGCCACGTTTTGTCATTGAGACTGATCACCTGTGTACTCTTACTGTCCTTCAAAAGCACTTTAATACACTTAATTGTGTTAGTACAAAGAATCCACAATTTTCCCTTTATTTGTGTGAAACTGCTGACTGGCTGACATCTTGCATTCAACCGTATTGCTGATTTTTATATAATCTGAATTGATTAGTAATGGTATGTTCTTCATTTTTATGGGCCAACCGTAATGGTTTCCTGTAAGTGCTATAAAGTTGCGCTTTCAGAGGATATATAATGTATCAGTATAACATTAAAATGCCAGGCAATGACTACATGTATATAGAAAGCAAGATGAAGTAATCATTCAATATTACTGTCTTTGTTTTATTTGCTTTGTGGTGGCAACCTAGACAATTTTAGGTGGCGGTAAAACCGGTTGTATCATATGAAGTTCAAGTAGTCCAACACCAATTTGTGTGTGTGTGTGTGTGTGTGTGTGTGTGTGTGTGTGTGTGTGTGTGTGTGTGTGTGTGTAGAAAACTAAGAAAAGTGTGTACAAGGAAAGTTTGTAGTTGCATTTGGATTGGTTGACTTCGTTTGGTAGACGTCATTTTTTTCTGCTGCAGCCTAGTATTTGAAGATGGCGACATTTTCGTTTGCAGAATACATTGTTGCTGATTGAAAAGGCGATAAAATCAGCAGCTTTTTTCATGTCGCTAAGAGGTGTGATTAACTTTCCTTGATTCACCAATAGTTCCAACCGCTTGGGGCGCAACGTGTCTCGATCCTCACAACAATGAGCTAATGAACTATCTTTGTGTAACCTATACTCTTTGTCCTCACTGACAAATACTTGGATTCAGTCAGTTCTGTCCAACACAAACTTCCTCCAAACCACGTCCTACTCTTCACTGACAAATACTTGAATTCAGTCAGTTCTGTCCACCACAAACTTCCTCCAAACCATGTCCTGCTCCTCACTGACAAATACTTGGATTCAGTCAGTTCTGTCCACCACAAACTTCCTCCAAACCATGTCCCTCACTCTTCACTGAAAACAATACTTGGATTCAGTCAGTTCTCTCCACCACAAACTTCCTCCAAACCATGTCCCACTCCTCACTGACAAATACTTGGATTCAGTCAGTTCTGTCCACCACAAACTTCCTCCAAACCATGTCCCACTCCTCACTGACAAATACTTGGATTCAGTCAGTTCTGTCCACCACAAACTTCCTCCAAACCATGTCCCACTCCTCACTGACAAATACTTGGATTCAGTCAGTTCTCTCCACCACAAACTTCCTCCAAACCATGTCCCACTCCTCACTGACAAATACTTGGATTCAGTCAGTTCTCTCCACCACAAACTTCCTCCAAACCATGTCCCACTCCTCACTGACAAATACTTGGATTCAGTCAGTTCTCTCCACCACAAACTTCCTCCAAACCATGTCCCACTCCTCACTGACAAATACTTGGATTCAGTCAGTTCTCTCCACCACAAACTTCCTCCAAACCATGTCCCACTCCTCACTGACAAATACTTGGATTCAGTCAATTCTGATCACCACAAACTTCCACCGGACCCCAAAAATCTTGACAGTTGGTTGCCAGTCACTTGCGCAGGATCCAAGTCTCTCGTCGCCCATTCGAGTTCACTGACTAGAGACTTCGCCTACCGGCGATACTGACTCGGGTTCACATAATGCTCGTCGCCTTGACCTTGCTTTGACGAAGGTCCACGGTCACCTTGGCTGGACCCCAAGTCTCCAGTCGACTCGAAGTAGTCTCGGCCAAACCAAAAAACCCTACAATTAAAAATACAACACCATGCATGATACATATTGTTCTCAATAGTTTGTCAGCGTCATTAACTAACTATGACGTCATACAATCCTAATTATTTCCCCTCACATTCTATTCACTGAATCACTCCAAAGACATTATCTAATAGTGTCGTTGATGGCACTAACCCATTTTCTCAGATCCATAAAATACCGAGAACATGTATTGAATTGTGGAGGACAATAGACATTCGCCCCGAACTGATTACTTAAGAATAAGAGCAACGCTAAACCTATCAACAATTAATACATAATTATGTCTGAATATCAAATGACTAATCTCTAAACTGCAGACAGCCATATCGTTCTCTCTGACATCCAAACATACTCAAACGCTCTCAGTAACAATATCATCAACATCATTTCTTCCCTATACTCAGATCCTTCACGTAAACATTGTTTCTTTCCCTAAACAATATTCCATTCCCCAAACAACCCCCAAACACTATAAAACGGTACGCAAGCCATACCTTGGGCGTTCGTGCCTGCTGGGGGTGAATTGAGTTCTGACGCTAATAATAATAATAATAAAGTTTATTTATACAGCGCATTTTCATGTACATGCTCAAAGCGCTTTACAGACATGAAACACATAAATAATGCCAGACACAAGTAAAGCAAAATCAGGCACAGTACACATACAATGCATAAGCACACAATCAGGCCAAGCCCAAAGCAACACACCACAGCAACAACTTGGCACAGGCGAAACCAATAAACCAATAAGACACGGCACACGTACATGGCTTCAACACACGCCAAACAATAACACGACCAACCACAGGCCCCCATATAAAGCACGGAACGGATGAAAGCCCATCGCATACGGCACAAATACGCAGCAAGAGAACACTCCGTACAAGACGATCTAACTGAAACAATGAAGTCATACACACAAAGCACGATACACACGAGCAACCAGCAACGAACATGGCAATAACACACAGGCAAACAATACCCGATGCAGGACAAACAATATAACGACATACGAAAGGAGCATGGAAGACATGACTTATTTCAACAGCATATATGACCGCACACAGTCAGCATTCTCAACGGAAACAATATCAACAGGATTAACCATATAACTATACACATAAAGCAGAGTACATAAACATGATCCGCAGAATGCACATCAGCACACAAACAAACAATAATTAATGCAAGTCCATACAAACAGAATTGTATAACATGCAAGACGGTACATAAAGCATGTATGTGGACACCCAAAACTAGCACATGAGTTGCAGTAAGCGTACAGGCATGGAATAGTCACCGAAGCCCAGTCCAAAGTGGGGGGTGGGAGTATAATGTATATGAAACTGAGAAGAGCTGCGTTTTCAGGCCTGTGCGGAAAGAGTCAGGCGAGGTACCGGTAGAGTGACGAAGGCTGACAGGGAGAGAGTTCCAGACGAGAGGAACAGAAAAAGAAAAAGAGCGTTCGCCAAAAGATTTGGTGTTGACTCTTGGAGTGCAGAGAATAGAGGTGTCTGCCGAGGAGCGGAGTGTCCTGGCTAGTGTGTATGTCTGAATCATGTCTGTGAGGTATGCGGGTCCTGTATGCGTGAATGCACTAAAGGATAGACATGCAATTTTATATTTGATGCGCGGCTCGACCGGAAGCCAGTGCAGTGCTTGAAGGTGCTGGGAAATGTGATCAGATTTGCGGACTCTGAGAATCAGGCGTGCAGCGTTGTTCTGCAGTTTCTGCAACCTGTTCAGGAGATACTGGGGACAGTCGTACAGCAGGGCATTACAATAGTCCAGTCGGGATAGAATGAACGCAGAGACAAGAGTTTGGGTCGATTCTTGAGAAAGATAATGCCGTATGGAACTAATGCGACGGAGTTCGTGGTTGACAGCACGAATGATGCTTAGAACCTGCGCATGCATAGTCAGGTGGGAGTCCAGCGTAACGCCTAGGTTTTTGACTGAATCAGAGAAGGGGACAGTAGCATTGCCAATGGTGATGGATTCTGGGGACTGCATGGAGGAAGATATGCATGGAGAAGCAACGACCATAACCTCTGTTTTTTCATCATTCAGTATTAACTTATGAAATGTCATCCATGATTTTATGTCAAGGATACATTCTTGCATTGAATGCATGAGAGTATCAAAGTCCTGAGGATCAGCAGATTTCTGTAACTGCGTATCATCTGCATAGGAGTGATGAAGAACCGAGTGCGCTGCCATAACGTCCGCAAGGGGAGTGGTATATAAAACAAACAAAACCGGTCCTAAGACCGAACCCTGGGGCACCCCATAGCGCAGCAGAGCAGGATCGGAGGTGCTGTTGTTGATGGAGACAGTCTGAGTACGGTTGGACAAGTAGGAAGAAAACCAGAGCAAGGCAGAATCACTAACGCCAAACACATGTTCCAAACGACTCATGTTTTCAACAAATTAAAGTATCCTACTGGTTATCATCTTTACACCAGTGAAAATTCAAAACGTTATCATCCCTGCATGACCAGTGCAAAGTCAAAACGTTACACGCACACACACACACACACACACACACACACACACACACACACACACACACACACACACACACACACACACACATATGAATAAACACATGAAAGAATAACAGATTTAAAAGACAATTGACCGAATGAATAGCCAAGTGAACAACATGCTTTCATCTGAATAAAAATGCACACAAAGTTTGCTTGAATGTGTTAAAATCCCTGCTTTACTGAAGGACAAAACGCTTCTGCAAATAAGGGTCAATAAATAGGCAACAGCGATAAAAGGGTGCTCAGGGGTTCAGGTAAAAGAGTGTTCGGTGGTACAGGTAAAAGGGCGTTCAGTAGTACGAGTAAAAGAGTTCAGGAGTACAGGTAAAAGGTGTTCAGTAGTACTGGTAAAAGGGTGTTCAGTAGTGGTAAAAGAGTGTTCGGTGGTACAAGTAAATGAGTGTTCAGTGGTACAGGTAAAAGGGTGTCCAGTAGCACAGGTAAAAGAGTGTTCAGTGGTACAGGTAAAAGGGTGTCCAGTAGCACAGGTAAAAGGGTGTCCAGTAGTACGGGTAAAAGAGTGTTCGGTGGTACAAGTAAATGAGTGTTCAGTGGTACGGGTAAAAGGGTGTTCAGTAGCACAGGTAAAAGAGTGTTCAGTAGTACGGTAAAAGGGTGTTCAGTAGTACAGGTAAATGGGTGTCCAGAAGTACAGGTAAAAGAGTGTTCAGTGGTACAGGTAAATGGCGTCAGTAGTACGAGTAAAGAGTTCAGTGATACGGAAAAAGGGTGTTCAGTAGTACAGGTAAATGGGTGTCCAGAAGTACAGGTAAAAGAGTGTTCAGTGGTACAGGTAAATGAATGTTCGGTGGTACAGGTAAAAGGATGTTAAGTAGCACAGGTAAAAGAGTGCTCAGTAGCACAGGTAAAAGAGTGTTCAGCGATGCGGGTAAAGGGGTGTTCAGTAGTACAGGTAAATGAGTGTTCGGTGGTACAGGTAATAGAGATTTCAGTAGTACAGGTAAAAGAGTGTTCAGTAGTACAGGTAAAAGGGTGTTCAGTAGTACAGGTAAAAGAGTGTTCAGTGGTACAGGTAAATGAATGTTCGGTGGTACAGGTAAAAGAATGTTCAGTAGTACAGGTAAAAGAGTGTTCAGTAGTACAGGTAAAAGAGTGTTCAGTAGTACAGGTAAATGAGTGTTCGATGGTACAGGTAAAAAAGTGTTCGGTGGTACAGGTAAATAAGTGTTCGGTGGTACAGGTAAAAGGGCAATCGGTGGCACAGGTAAAAGGGTTGACAGTAGTACAGGTAAAAGAGTGTTCGGTGGTACAGGTAAAAGAGTGTTCTGTGGTACAGGTAAATTGGCGTTCGGTGGTACAGGTCAAAGGGTGGTTAGTGGTACAGGTAAAGGAGTGATCAGTTGTACAGGTTAAGGTGTGTTCAGTAGTACAGGTAAAAGAGTGCTCAGAAGTACATGTAAATGAGTGTTCACATCTACATCACAGGTCATCAATGCTGCTGTGATAGGAACAGGCTGTTGTCCGGGTTGTCTCTCTCAGACCATTCTATAATCACATGATAAGGTGAGTGCTAATTCACTGCTAGATACACAAGCAAGAGCAGGGAAAGGTTCTGTAGACCGAATGAAATACCATCTTGCTACTGCGCAGCTTCTTCACAACTAAAGCCGGCAAACTTACGAGGTAAATGTTTCAGCATTTTGTCTTGCTGTCCTGGTTATCTCCCTTATACATATACGTGTCACATGGTACAGGTGAGTGATAATTCCCTGCTATAAAAGGAAGAGCGGGGAAAATATGGACAGACTGAACTGAGTGCCATCTTGTGACTGAACTACTCCTGTTCAACTACGCAAGCCCGGCAGACTTACTAGGTAAGTGTGTCAGCACTTTCCCCTGTCTGGTGAGAGTGCGGGAATGCTGGCTAGCATGTGGGAAATTGTTCGGGATGGTGCAGTTCAGCTCTCACATCGCGCGCGCTCCACCGTGCACGAAGGTAGTTGACATGGAACCTGCAGGTAGTCGCTGCCATATGGGATTGCTGGTTTGGTGATTGAAAGTTGTGTGAGATGGTGAGATTCGGCTCTCTTATCATGTGTGCTCCACCGTACGTGAGTGTAGCTGACAGGGAACCTGCTGACAGTCCCTACCATACTACAAATACACTTGCAGCCACATGCTAAACAACACAACAATAAGTAAAAGTTCATCTTCACATCGGTCGATTTCGTGCAAATCTATCTGAAGTAAAACGGTATAATTATGTCCAAATTTTCTCAATAAAATGTTTCAGCTTGCATCTCACCTTTGCTTCTAACTCCGTCACGTCAGGCTTGACATCTTCAGTGGCGAGGCTGTCTTCACAGTTATCCTCCTCGTTGCTGCCAGTGAGGTCCACCAAGACGGGTGCTTGAGAGGACTGGGAGAAGGATGTGATCTCATGCCCATTCTCTGTAGTCAGGCGGATCCGCTTGCGTGCCCTTGCAGGAAAGGATGACCTGCAGCGCAACAGCAGCTTTCTGGTCAGCCTCTCATCTGCCTTAATGGCTCCACGTGAGAGCAATGTCCATGATTAATGCTATATACTGATCTAGTTTCTTTTCCCCTACTCTTCTGAGCTGCCCATGAGGATGAATGGATGGATGGATGGATGGATGGATGGATGGATGGATGGATGGATGGATGGATGGATGGATGGATGGATGGATGGATGGATGGATGGATGGATGGATGGATGGATGGATGGATGGATGGATGGATGGATGGATGGATGGATGGATGGATGGATGGATGGATGGATGGATGAATAGACGCACGTACATAATTATGTACACCTGTCAAGTACTAAATTCCACCCTATCGGCCGTGTTCGAAGCCCCACACATAATCACGAAGGAGAAAAAAAAGTTGCTGATCCTTTAATGATTTCTGATATTAGTATTTTCTCATTGCCTTCAAAATCATATTTCTGAGATCTGCTGCTACATAGAAGAATGAGCGATGGCCGAATCTTTTTCGACTCGT
>JAWQFJ010005040.1:20000-22500 GCA_034096865.1 Theodoxus fluviatilis
GTCTCTCTGCAGAACCTTTCCTCATCTTGCAACATGTAACTGATATGTTGCACTTGATCTCTTCGCATTGTCCTGTTGTACGGGGGTTCTCCTAGCTTGCGCCGGGAAGTCGAAGTTCACAAATGCTGGTGGTCGTTGTCGATAAACTTTATTCACGCACTGGTCGATAAACAGCGGTAACAATAAACAGTGTGGTCGTAAGAACTTCACTCTACGAGCAGCGCTGCAGGACTCAATCGCACTAGCTTTTCCTCTAGTTAAGCTCTCACCTTACCTTTATGTTATCCGCCATAATTTGATATCAAGGGAGCATGCAGAGAAGAAACCACAATGAAAACGGGTCTGCGTTTGCGAATGGCCACAGCCGAGCCTCAGTTCTGGTAACTGAAAACTGCAGCTGTGACTCCTTTTAATCTGGCAAGGAGGGAAGCGAGCGTACTTTATTGCTCTCATTGTACTGTTTATGGCAAGTGGAAACCTTCCTGTTTCTCCATAAACCAAACTGTTAGGTGTTCTATAGTCCACATTTAAAAAGCGTTTACAAGCAAACAGGTGAGCTTTTTCTACACTTTTATGTTCCTCAAGACCCCATAGCTCTGCCGCATATAGTAGGGAAGACTGGACCTGTGCGTCATAGAGACGGAAAAATATTCCAGGTTTCATATTCTTAAGGCTCCACATCATTTTAAACAGATGATTGTTTTTTGTTTTGCTGCAGTAGCCAAGCTGTCTAAAGATACTGTTGTTGAGAGTCTAGTAGAAAACGTATAACCCAGATATTTATAATTATTCACTACATCAAGTTGTTTTCCATTTAAGAACCATTTTTCCCCTTGTGCTAGGTGCCCTCCTCTCCGGAAAACCATGACTTTGGTCTTATCTGTATTGATTTCCAGAGCAATTCGTTTAGACGCACACGCAAGGTTGTCTATTTGAGTCTGAAGTCCTGCTGGTGTGGTAGACAAAAGTGCCACATCATCCGCAAAGATTAGAAAGTAAAACTCTTCCTTTCCAGCTACCATCTGAACACCATGTTTACCATTTTTACGGAGATAATCTGCAACTTGGTTAATGTAGAGAGAAAATAGTATTGGAGATTCTAAGGCACCTTGTTTTGTTCCAATGGGGCAATCGATTAACTCTGAGATGACGCCCTTCCACCTGACACAGGCTTTTACTTGGGCGTACATAGCTTTTAGCATACCAAGGAATTTTGGGGAAACATTTGCTTGTGCAAGTGCACGCCAAAGGATCTGACGGTCAACAGAATCGAAGGCTTTTTTATAATCTATAAATGCTACATATAGTTTCCCTCTGCCCCCTCCATACACGTGTCTGGTTATCATGCAGTGGAGTGTAAATATATGGTCTATAGTTGAATACCCTGTCCGGAAACCAGCCTGTTCCATACAGATTTTCCCTTTCTTTTCAGCCCATGTGTGCAGTCGCTTAGTTAGCACAGAGAGAAGTGAGAGAGAGAGAGAGAGAGAGAGAGAGAGAGAGAGAGAGAGAGAGAGAGAGAGAGAGAGAGAGAGAGAGAGAGAGAGAGAGAGAGAGAGAGAGAGAGAGAGAGAGAGAGAGAGAGAGAGAGAGAGAGAGAGAGAGAGAGAGAGAGAGAAAGAGAGAGAGAGAGGAGGTTCTAAGGACGCGAGGAAGGGAGACAACCGTGTCTAGAGGAAAACATTGCTCCAGCACTGTTTGCGCGGTGACTGTGACAGGAACTGCAGTTCCCACGTTGGGATGCACAAGCGCAGCCGCGCCCACCATCCTAGAGCATTTCCAAAGCCCAGATTCATAGTCAGATCAAAGGTGACCTCTACCACCTCAGGTGTGCGTACATTTAGTACATTTTGTGATATTGATACTACTCTAAAGGTCTTTGAATTTCCACTAAACTAATATATATCACGATACATTCCATGTTGTAAGGGGGTTGTGTGCCGTCGAAGCTGACAGGTGGTTTATAGATCGAATTTTTCCAAACCGAAATTTTCCCCCTTTTTTTCTCTAAAATCAGGAATGCCCCGATACGGTGATCGTATCAAGTTGGTTAATGTTAGATGACGGTGAAAGTACCACGTGATGCACAGCCTTAAAATGTTATTTTCTGGTACCGAGCTGAACAACGTTTAAAAATTCTCTTTTTACGAGGTCACATAAGAGTCCGAATTTGGAGGGGGTGGGGGTGGGGGTGAGGGGGTGGGGGTGGGGGTAGGAATCGGTACAGGCACTTTGATTAATGATCAAACTCTTCAACAGAGCCATGACCTGTATACATGGCTATCTATGACCTTCACCTCCATTTCGGCACTTGTCTCAAAGTCATCAAGTGTCATGCAGTACTCACGTCGTGGTGGAGGGTGACACATTTTTTGTCTGTCCTTCATGTGTACCTTTAATCGAGAAACCCGTGGCTGCAGCATCGATGAGCTCGGCCCCTTTAAAGCAAGAGCCGTGACAAGAGAAGCACGATCGATCTCGCATGGAGAGATTCTTTATG
>JAWQFJ010005040.1:27500-75000 GCA_034096865.1 Theodoxus fluviatilis
AGTCGCCTGGAAACATTATTTAATTACGAAGAGATACAAACAATTGTATTGCATGGCTGCCGAGGTTTAATACTCTCGCATTACTTGCTCTTCTGGAACAGTGATTACATACTGAAGATATAGGTCGCATTGCTTCCTGTTTGAATACACTCATGCACAACTTGGCTCTTTTGAAAGCATTATTTCATCACGAGGAGACACTACTGCGCGACTCTCGTGGCTGACATTCCCAACCAGCATGAGATACAGCCGCACTTGTACAAGGTGTTTCCAGAATGAACTGTCTCTTGCTTCTGTCACCAGCTCTTCACAGTGCACGTGGGTTCAGGGGTGGAGCAAAGTCGCGACCCGATGGGAAGAACTGGCCTTCGTGTTTCCCACACGGTCTAATCAAACTGAGGAGAGACATTTACCGCCCGCTGCTGGAGAGTTTTACAACTGCCCTCGTGAAGGCGGAGTTCCCTTCTGCCAGTGGAAAATTTACGGCTTGCTGCAACTCGGTCCAGACAAACCTCGTAATCGACAGAGGCCGTTCACATGGCTATAGAAATTCAGTTATAAGTAAAATTAGTGGCATTGAAACAAAGATTCGGTGACTCTTTGTACTTTTCTGTCACATTAGATGATAATTGAAATGTCTTCCGCATAGAGTAATGATGATTATTTTACAATGGTGAGTTGCAGAATCAACACTCAAATAAATGTTTACAATGACATGATGGTAACTCGGACAAGCATCGGCTACCCCATGCTTGCGTCACACCCCATCCAAATGTAGGATGACAAAGCAAAGGAATGGTTTTGACTGCAGCCGTAGAGCTTCTTTAAAACACTGCTTTTTGTCATAAATTGGTGTCATTGAGGCAGCACACTGCAATTATGGTACTTACTTGCACGCGTACGATGACAACAGCTTGATGTTCACAGGTTTTTGAAAACACAGTTATACATGTCGGTTGCTGTCCACGCTTCTTTATTTGTCTAGCAGTTATACATACATGTTGTAGAAAGCAGTCAATATTGAATTACCAGATTCTATACAGACGAGGATGGACTTAATCAAACATGTTACAGAGGGTTAAGCTGTTTTGATCGAACAGATATCTACAAACTCAACATTATCATCGCCCACAGGGACGCTTGCTGCGTCGGATCATTGCTGGGACATGTCGTGTGAGCGATTCCTCTGCGAAGTTTCAAACAAACGTTTGTTTTCCTGTGATGAGATTCGTGAGATAGCGCCGCCGACTTCAGCCACCCGCTGTGTAACCTCCTTCTGACAAAGCATTCCCAGGTACGTCGTCTGCTGCTGTAGCTGACTGCTGTGGGTGACTGCTGTGGCTGATTGTTGTAGCTGACTGCTGTATCAGACTGCTGTGTCTGATTGCTCTATCTGACTGCTGTAGCTGATTGCTGTGGCTGACTGCTGTATCTGACTGCTGTATCTGACTGCTGTAGCTGATTGCTGTATCTGACTGCTGTAGCTGATTGCTGTGGCTGACTGCTGTATCTGACTGCTGTATCTGATTACTGTATCCGACTGCTGTAACTGATTGCTGTGGCCGATTGCTGTGGCTGACTGCTGTATCTGACTGCTGTGGCTGACTGCTGTAGCTGACTGCTGTGGCTGACTGCTGTATCTGACTGCTGTGGCTGACTGCTGTATCTGACTGCTGTATCTGACTGCTGTAGCTGATTGCTGTGGCTGATTGCTGTGGCTGACTGCTGTATCTGACTGCTGTATCTGACTGCTGTAGCTGATTGCTGTGGCTGACTGCTGTGGCTGACTGCTGTGGCTGACTGCTGTAGCTGACTGTTGTATCTGATTGCTGTATCTGCCTGCTGTAGTTGACTGCTGTATCTGACTGCTGTGGCTGATTGCTGTATCATACTGCTGTATCTGACTGCTGCATCTGACTGCTGTAGCTGACTGCTGTAGTTGACTGCTGTGGCTGACTGCTCTGGCTGACTGCTGTATCTGACTGCTGTGGCAGACTGCTGTGGATGACTGCTGTTGCTGACTGCTGTAGTTGACGGGTGTAGTTGACTGCTGTGGCTGACTGCTGTAGCTGACGGCTGTAGTTGACTGCTGTAGTTGACTGCTGTGGCTGACTGCTGTATCTGACTGCTGTAGTTGACTGCTGTAGCTGACTGCTGTGGCTGACTGCTGTAGTTGACTGCTGTATCTGACTGCTGTGGCTGACTGCTGTGGCTGACTGCAGTGGCTGACTGCTGTGGCTGACTGTTGTAGATGACGGCTGTAGTTGACTGCTGTGGCTGACTGCTGTAGCTGACGGCTGTAGTGTACTGCTGTAGTTGACGGCTGTGGCTGACTGCTGTATCTGACTGCTGTGGCTGACTGCTGTAGCTGATTGCTGTAGTTGACTGCTGTAGCTGACTGCTGTGGCTGACTGCTGTGGCTGACTGCTGTGGCTGACTGCTGTGGCTGACTGCTGTAGTTGACGGCTGTGGCTGACTCCTGTGGCTGACTGCTGTAGTTGACTGCTGTAGTTGACTGCTGTGGCTGACTGCTGTGGCTGACTGCTGAATCTGACTGCTGTAGTTGACTGCTGTGGCTGACTGCTGTAGCTGACTGCTGTAGCTGACTGCTGCAGCTGACTGCTGTGGCTGACTGCTGTAGCTGGCTGCAGCATCTGTGTAGTCCCGTAGAGATGTGGTCCCAGCATTTGTGCGATGTTGTATCAGCAATATGGTTCTTACAGCAGTACAGCACCGATATCTTAATTGCTTTAGTGTAAGCTCAAGTGAAGGCCGCATTCGTGTGTTCTTTGGCATAAGTCGCACTAACATGTTTACCTACAGGGTTGCAGTTTTATCGTAGATATTCACCAAGTATGTTTATTCATTTTCTTACAGGGAATGACTGGTGGAAGTAATATTTCATCTGCATAACATCATTAAAGTGTTTATACACGAATTAAAAAAATATCCATTATTGCACGCATGTGTCTGCTTATGTACGTATGTTCAAAGAGAGAGAGAGAGAGATGGAAAGAGATAGAGAGAGATAGATAGAGATAGAGATATAGAGATAGGGATATAGAAATAGAGAGAGACAGAGAGATAGAGATAGAGAGATAGAGAGAGATAGAGAGAGATAGAGTAATTGAGAGTAATAGAGAGATATAGGGATAGAGAGAGATAGAGATAGACCTATATAGGAAATTGTTCTTATCAGTTGACTCTGAGGATATCAACGTGAATGGACGTATTTCGAGTAACTCTGTGTAAGACGAGGAGTCTACACGTTAAAACATTCTTCAATTCCTCCCCCAACAATCTGAAAGGTTGTATTAAGAAGAACAGTGTCCTCTATGAATGAAGGTCCAGCTTTGCTGGATTATGACACCGAGTCTCGTCGTATGGAAGTTTCGTCATTTGGTTCTGAGCGCTCGCTGAAGTGTTCAAGCCAGTGTCTATGGCCTTTCTATCCTCTCCTTCCGAGGTGTAGCCTTGAGAGAGAGAGAGAGTGTACTTGTGAATGCCCATTTCTGAGTGAACATTGCTTTTTGGGCATAAGTTTTCGTCGTTGGAAAATTCGAGAATCGTCGTCGCCTATCTGCTTAAACTTGTGAGTAACTTTGGGTCAACATTGGTCTTGGGTCTGTGAAATTAATCCTCGACCTTTTCAGTCAGAGTGTAGACTGATAGAATTGATTGACATTTTCATTTATATTGCATTGAAATTGATTTTACTCATGATTAAGGCCAGGTTCAACCTCAGAATGGAAGTACCCTTTCTAGACCTTGGAGAAGTGAGAAATTTGGATATGTGGAAGATGTTCATGTCAGATAATGATTATTAAGATTTGGAGGATTCAGGTCAAGGTCATTCTGACAAAAATGGCTGCCATGTCTAAAAATAGTAACTCTTTCACTGGTGATAATCTCAGAACTGATAATAGATAGAATTCTGCAATTTTAACCACATATAGTATGACTATAGAGCTGAGTTGTGAACTAAAAGCTAAGGTTTATACAATATACCTTAATATTCATGATTTTTTAATGATTTTGTGTAAAATTTCAGCTTCCGTAACACCCAAAGTGAAAGCAATTTTTGCATTTTCTCACTGATAAATTGACCTATAAACTCAATTGTAGATCAGATTAAAATTATGTATTTGCTAAAGAAGTCTACCAAGTTTCAAGGTGATTGCTTTAGTAGTTTTTGAGAATATACAAAGTAAAGTTGAGTCCTGAACTGAAAAAACCGAAACAGAGAAAATTTGATTTAAAGTCTTTATTGATCAATATCTACCTAATGCAAAGAGTGAAAAGCATGGTATTGCTACATATTCATTTTCCAACTACCTAGAAGAAGTACACAACATTTCAACATGATAACTCAAGTAGTTTTCTTGTAGGACTGTACATTGTTCAGTGATTTGGCCCTCTCACCGAAAACATGAATTACATGAAACTGGAAAACCTCCATCAAATTCTCTTTACATGAAGATTGCTAGATTCAGTGTCCCCCAGGCTGGTAGTCATCATCACCCTTCTGTGTGGCACCCTGAGAGAGTCTTTTGGACCTTCTCATTGCTTTTGCTTTTGAAGTGCTTTCTTGGAGAGATGACTTCACCCTTGTGGCATCTAGTGCCCGAAAGCCAGCCTCTACATACCCCCCACATTGCAGTTTCAGAGACCTGAAAACTGGCAGCCTCCCTACCTCTCCCTCATTGAAAACAATGACAGCATCATAGGCAGCCAGTTCCAGCCTTTTTCTTCCTACAAAGATAGTCTTGGGACATTTAGCCCAGACCAGGCTGTGGAGGGTTTCATTGGGATTCTGTGTGCCACCATGGGCACAGGCTTCTAACAGTGTTTTGTCTGTGAGGGCAGTGAATACTGGCTCTATCTTCTCTAGTACAAACATGGGGAAGGCATTTTTGTTTGCCTTTTCATCATTTCCCTGTTTGGATGGACACCAGTTTCCGCAATCACTGTGATCTTTCTTCCTATGTTTCCACACAGCCCACACTGCACTGCTCATCCCCTCAACATTTCCTGGATTTGCCCTTATTGCTGCACCATAATGGCCTTGAATCTGTCTGATAGCTTTCTGTGTCAACCCTGCTTTCCCCCCAATCCCCTTGTACTTCTTTCCCTTTTCTTCAAACTCTTGATTTTTGCATTCTTTCACCTTATCCATCAACCGCTTCCCCATCCTTTTTTGCACGTGGCCACAACATTCCAATTTTCTGATTTCCTTCCCTTCATAGATAGGTGGATCTGCAGTGTGCACTGTGTGGAAACTCTTGGAGTCCCCATCCCCAAGGTAGCCTGTGTATTTGAGACCATACTGCTGTTCTGATCTTCTAAAAATCTCCAACATACCTGCTGGTTCCATGCTCCCCGAAGACCCTTCGTGATTCTTCATGCATTTTTCTGCATGTGTTTGTTGCCAATCCTTGAACTCTCTTTCTCCCAATCTCTTTTTGGACTTGGCACAAGCATCACAGTAATTGCTGGAAACATGGATATCCAGAACTTTTGCAGGACCTTTGGGATTCACAGAAAGTACAGTTGATATACCATTCTTGCTGACAAAGCCCCGTCTCTGCCAAGTGCCATCACAAGACACAGTGGCTTCATCACCAGGCAGAGCACTAGACAGTTCTTGTGCTGCTAATTTCATTGTGTTCTTTGCCACTTCCTTTGTGGCAGCAGCAATCTTGTCTCTCTGCTTTGCAAATGTCTGAGCACTAACTGGTGGAGGCATGTTCATATTTTGGAGGAACCTCTTCCCCTTCCGATAGTGACATCCAATGCTGAATGTTGCAGCTGCAAAGCGAAGATTAGTGTCCTCAGCACTGGACTTCAGAACAGACACATTTTCACAAATGTCACATGTGAAAGTCACCGTGGTGGAAACCCCCTGTCTTGTTTCAGAAACAGTGCATGCAGTGTTCTTGCATTCTTTACATGGGAGATCTTTGATGAAATCTACTAGTAAAGTAATATCCATCAGTCTATATCCATACAGTTCATCTCCAGGAGGCCTACCCACTGCGGATGTAGAGGCTGCTTCACCAAGTTTCTGGGATGATGCAGTTTGTGGCACATCTTCAGTTTCAGCAGTCTTCCTCTTTATCAAGGGCCCAGTGAATCGGTTTCCATGAAATTTTCTTTTTCCATTTCTGCTCATGTTGATGCGGCATCGACCTGAAAACAATTACATACAATATGTAGTTTCAGAGCCAGTCCAACTATTTGAAGTCATTTCATCACTACTGTTCATTGAATACAAAGATTTCTCAAACAAGCAATGCGAGATGTACAGCAAAGAGCTGAATACTCTCTCAAGTCTCTGCACATTCATCTTCGGCAAATGTAAACAAATCAACTTGCTCGTTGAGATCGGCTCTGTGGCCGCTGAAAGTGATCTCGATCTGTTGATTTACATCAATCTGACACAAGAAATCAGTAATACACTATACATTTACAAGTTTACGGGAACATACCTTCATATATGCTTGTTTTCCGTCGAAAAATCAGCAGTAGTGAGTCGAAATAACGATCGCAGGGAAGCGAGGCGTGTTGGAGGCGGAAATTCAAACAGCTCGAGCCTCACTCTAAGCTGCGCTCCGATTGGCTGGTTCCTTCCCTCTCCCATATGGTCCATAGTTAAGCGAACCAATCAGATTGAAGGTTTTGAATGCATAGAGTGATAACAGTTCTTACAAAAAGGATCCAAAATGCTGCGAAATAGTGAAAAAATTATTGAAATCGGTCGATTAGTTTTTGAGATACAAGCATTTTAAATTATGAATATTTAATGAAGTATTTATTTTGAAACTCCTCTTGCATAAATTGAGTATTTAAACGTATTTAGAGACAGATTTGGTAAATGAAACTCGCTGACATCGTTTATGAATACACAAAGCTTGTGACGAACTAAAAAAGAGATTTTGGTGTATTTTGATGAAAGTTCATGTTTTTGATGGTTGAACCTGGCCTTAAGTCTCATTAAAGAAAATGTATGATGAACATTGAATTAATTATCCCCCCTCCACGAGTGATACCCCTAGACAGTCAAACAGAAAGAATTTGAGAATTGTGTGTCTCTAGGAGATTGAATATTTTCTTGACTGGAGAGTTACTCACAGCGCATGCGCCACCATCCTTAACCAATCAAATTATTGTTGCATCACGGATAATTTTGGAAACAGCCGGTCCAAACCGGTCTCAGTGTGCAAAGCTCAGCTTGTTCCCGCCAAAACATCGACATGGCGAACGTTTCAAACAATATAGAAAATGGAATAAAGTCTGAACCATAACACAGACACAGACAGACACACAGACAGACACACAGACAGACAGACACACAGACAGACACACCGACAGACAGAGACGGAGGTGGAGGAGGAAAGAGAGAGAGAGAAAGAGAGAGAGAGAGAGAGAGAGAGAGAGAGAGAGAGAGAGAGAGAGAGAGAGAGAGAGAGAGAGAGAGAGAGGAAAGAGAAAGAGAAAAAAGAGGCAGAGAGAGAAAGAAAGAGAGAGATATAGAGACAGAGCGAGAGAAAGAGAGAGAGACACGGAAAGAGAGAGACAGTCACAGAGACAGAGAGAAAGAGAGAGAGAGTGAGGGGGGAGACACAGAGACACAGAAAGACAGAGAGAGAAAGACAGAGAAAGAGACAGAGAGAGAGAGAGAAAGACGGAGAGAGACGGAGAGAGAGAGAGAGAGAGAGAGAGAGAGAACTGAACTGAACTGACCTGACCTGAACTGAACTGAACTGAACTGAACTGACCTGAACTGACCTGAACTGAACTGAACTGAACTTAACTGAACTGAACTGTTTATTTGTTAGACCACCAGCCTGTCACAACATACATAGTGATCATACTGCGTCGGCAGAGGAAAAATCCGTCTCAAGCGCCTCCCGTCTTCTTTTAAACGCATGGTACAGATAAACTGCCAATGTTCTTATTTGTGTACAATCCTGTGTTGATAGAACATCTGCGCTTCTTATTCCCGAAGGGAAATCAAATGAAAAATACTTCTGTCTAATATCTTCATACAATGGACAAGCAATAGGAAATGAATTTCACACTCAAAAGTCTCCCTACAAGCAGGACAGATGTACAAATTATCTTCCGCTCTATCTTTATATCTATTCTTGTGACAGAACAACTCGCTGAAGCCAATTCTAAACTGGATGTAGTGGTCACGCAAATACTTTCTGTCCAGAACAAATAAAAAGCTTTCTTGTGTCCACTTTTTAAACTTCCTGTAGAACGAGTACCTTTTGCTATTCCACAGAGTTTGTGACCAATAGCCACAGTACTCTTGGTCTAAGCGCCCTTTGAAATCTTTGAAAAATTATCTATCCTTATGCACCATCTGATTATCCCATAAATGTTGAAAATCATATATAACACTTCCTTGATCTTATTTGCCCAGTTTTGTTGATTGCATGAATTTAACATCATCTTATAAACTAGACGAGGATAACGTGAAGATTTCATACGTAATATCCGTGTCCAGTACTTCAAAGAACGAATTATGCAACTGATATACAAAGGAGAGAGAGAGAGAGAGAGAGAGAGAGAGAGAAAGAGAGAGAGAGAGAGAGAGAGAGAGAGAGAGAGAGAGAGAGAGAGAGAGAGAGAGAAAGCAGTGTAATTGTGTGTGCCTGAATAATTCTCTTTCGTAAATCTGCGGGCCCAAGTTAACCTGAACCTGTTGGTTTTTCATACCCCTGTGTAAACTCGATTAATGATATTAACTTCTTTCGTGAAATGATACCAGCCTGATGAGCCATGTTAACATAGGATTCACCAATGTTCAATGTTAATGACAAACATGCATGTATAACGTTAACCGTGTATATTGATATTATTTTCAGATACTTTGACGGTCGCAGTTTTTATAAAACCAGACATGCGCAGTCTGACATTTATCTTGCTGCTGTTCCTGGTGGTTGACCACGTGACTGGCTGTGGGCGTGGCAACATCTATTTACGGGACAACGAATATCGACGCATGCTAATCGCCGTGTCAGAAGACGTGGCAGAGAACGACAGACTCGTGGACAGAATTAAGGAAGTCTTCACGGCAGCGTCATCGTACCTGTACCAAGTCACAAGGTGCAGAGCTCGAAGATTGTTTTATCGTCGTCGTCGTCGTCATCATCATCATCATCACCATCACTATCACCATCATCATCATCATCATCATCATCATCATCATCATCATCATCATCATCATCATCATCATCATCATCATCATCATCATCATCATCATCATCATCATCATCATAATCATCATCATCATCATCATCTTCATCATCATCATCATCATCATCACCATCATCATCATCATCACCATAATCATCATCATCATTATCATCGTCAATATGATCGTCATCGTCGTCGTCGTCGTCGTCGTCGTTGTCCCACTACCACCACCACCACCAACATCAAAGTCGTCGTCCTCGTCGTCTTCGTCGTCCTTGTCGTCATCATCATCATCATCAGCAGCAGCAGCAGCAGCAGCAGCGACAACAACAAAAACAACACCAATAACAGTTATCCAACTGCAATCTAAGTGGGATATTTACATTAACATGGATGCGAATGAAGTTGTGAAAAGGGCTGTTTGAAATGCCTTACTTTTGAGGGGGAAAAAGTCCCCAAGTTGATTCTGATTTATATAGCTCTACACTGCAGCATATTACCAAATAGTGCATCGTATTCAATATATCTCAAATGTCATTGTTGACACAAAGCTACCTTCTCCTTGCCATTGTTGGCACGGAAAATGGCCACTGGTCATTCATCGTGAGTGCATCATTAGTATGGAATCCCAGTTACAAGCGTACCAGACATATGTGTTCGAACTATAGTTTGAAAGGACACGCGCATTCATGAGGTAACCATGTGTAGGGGAAGTTTGCGTTCTCCTTTCTGGAGGAACGCGGGTAAGCTTTCTTGGAGGTGATAGATAGCGGCAATCAATTCCTAATTTAAAAAAGAACAGGAATAAATGGCGCTCAATTCCTTCGCACAATTTTCAAAGGGCCAATCAAACTTGCCAGAGACTTTAAGGTCATGAAGTAGGTTAATTAGCATGTTCTATTTTTCTCTTGCGTCACTGCACATCAATGCCGGAATAGCCGTTGACTGTCCTGCATGAACGGTTAGAGAGCATGCACATCGTTTCCACAATCCAAAAATCAAAACTGCATTCATAACTACTCCGTTTCGTTTATCATCTCCACGATGTCTGTTTTGAGAGGGACGAATAGTGAGAAGAACGGCGCAAGGTACCGACTTCAATTCACCTCTCGTAGCTCCGCCCACCGCACCCATCGCCAGCCAATCGGCGCGCGTGTTCGTGTCGTCATCGTATGCAATGTGCGCGTGGCGGCAGTTTTCTTAGACAGGTGTTAACAAAAAACACAAACAAAAACAAAAAAGCAGTGTTTACGCTGCAGGGAGAAAAACACCGCTATTGTCAAAACTTTGCATGGGGTGACTGTAGGTCGAACCTTCAGTCACCGTGGTAGGAAACAGTTTGTGGCTGCAGTTCTCAACTGATTTCAAAACTTCGGTAAAACTGTTCGTCGCAGATTCAGGGGTGGGCGGAACGATGCGGGAGGTTAATTTTACCAATGCAATACGATTCGCAGGGAAAGCAAGAATATGCAAATCTACACCCGTAATGTACCACACTGAGCTCTTGAATACTAAAGCTTCGGCTTTGCTTGACTTCATCATCTCTGACACCCTCCACTACTCGACCCCCCGATTTCAGGAAGAGAGCCTATTTCAAAGACATCACCATCTTGCTGCCGTCGTCATGGCGAGACCGCCCGGAGTACAATCAGCCAATCAGCGAGAGCGAGGACAAAAGTGACGTGCTGATTGACCAACCAGACAGCAGCGTGCAGCTGGGGGACCGCCCCTTCACAGTCAAGACCACGCCCTGCGGAGAACTGGGTCACTTCATCCACCTCAGCCCTGCCTACCTGTTGGACACCGACGTGGGCAGCCAGTTTGGGCCCTATGACAAGGTGGGAAAAGAGCGAAAAATCGAACTCAATAGTAATCTTTAAGTCTCTTCTACCTTCATCGGTTCGTTCCCATTTGGGTTTGGACGTACGAGTGTGTGTGTGTGTGTGTGTGTGTGTGTGTGTGTGTGTGCGTGTGGAAGTGTGCGTGCGCGCATATTTGTCTGTGTATGAGTATGTGTGTGTGTGTATGAGAGAGAGAGAGAGACAGAGAGAGAGAAAGAGAGAGAGAAAGAGAGAGAGAGAGAGACAGAGAGAGACAGAGAGAGACAGAGAGAGACATAGAGAGACAGAGAGAGAGAGAGAGAGAGAGAGAGAGAGAGAGAGAGAGAGAGAGAGAGAGAGAGAGAGAGAGAGAGAGAGACAGAGAGAGACAGAGAGAGACAGAGAGAGAGAGAAAGAGAGAAAGAGAAAGAGACAGAGAGAGACAGAGAGAGAGAGACAGAGAGAGACAGAGAGAGAGACAGAGAGAGAGAGAGTATGTGTGTATGCGAGTGTGTATTTGTGAGGACGTGAGGTGGGTGGGAGGTGTATAGCCATCGCGAAATAGAGCTGGACCTATCTTTCACACAAGAAATCAACGCGTGAAAAACCAGTCGAGATTGCGTATCATGGTTGTGGCTTCTGTACCTGCATGGTTTTGGGTTTTTTTAATTCCTCGTCCCTCTTGTTCATGAGATAATACTAATCAGCACGACAAATGGCGAAATCAAAGGACTATAACATCTAACGTTACTTTCCACGATATGACCATCTCCTGACCGCTACCTATTAGCGGTATCTATAGAACAATGATGCGCATTTCCTGACATTATCCCGTGCAACAAATACGTTTGGTGGGCGATTACGAACTTCCCATGAATTTCCCTCCTCGCTTGGACTTTTGGAAACATGCATTACAGGATCGAATTTCACTCCTCACACAGCCAATGTGTCTGTTGCAGGCCTTGATACACGAGTGGGCTCACCTGCGCTACGGGGTGTACGACGAGTACCCCGATGCCTCCATTGGACCCCACTTCTACGCTGGAGAGGGGGGACAGGTGGAGGGGGTCAGATGCTCTTTGGCCATCGCAGGTAAGTAATCCTGCAGTCCTGCACCCGAGTCATAACTTCGTGCACCTGTGATAGAGTTGCATTAACCAGAACCGTGATGTGTAAGTCAAAGGCAGTCGAAGGGTATTTCCAGGTTTTGTTTGTTTGTTTTTGTTAGTTTGTTTATCTCTTTCTTTCTTTATTTATTTATTTATTTCTGTTTTTAATCACTTTAATGATATGCAATGTCAATTCAGCCACTTCTAGCAATACATCTGCTTCCAAAACCAGGCACTGCGTGGTTTTTCCTCCCGAATGTTGACACCAACTCCTGTATGAATAATGCAAACACACACACACACACACGCACGCGCGCACACACACACACACACGCACGCGCACGCACACACACACACACACGCGCACACACACACACACACACACACACACACACACACAACCGGAAACTCCCTTTGATTGCCTGTGATTGACTTTGCTAGCCGATCATTGGCATGAGAACGCGACTCAGGTGAACGTGTCTTTCTTGAGGTGATACATTCAAGCCACACACCAGTCACGACTCTCGCATGCGTCAGCTAAGGCTGCAGGAAACAGCTGACTTGGTAAAAACTCTCATAAGGCAAAGCAAAGCAACTGGTGTACTTATTGTCATCACAAGAAATGAGATGCAACTCAACAGATCAACTAGTTTTGAAATGTGGACTAACCTTAAAAAAAATTACTGCAGTAACTAGTACTTAGGGCCCGGTCACACCGCCCGAACTTTGCTGGAGCGTTCCTGGAGCGTTGAAAAAAATTCATCACCGCTCGTTACCGTGCACGACCGTTTAACAGAAGTTGGCCCCCGTTAAAGCAACGCCGTATACGCTCGGCCACCGCTGATGGTCAGTCCTACCGTTCCGAAAGTTTTGAGATGCACAAAATATTGCGAGCGGTGAGATGCGGGCAATTTTCCGCTCCAGCAAAGTTCACCACCGCTCCATCAACGCTCAGTCAAAGTTTGGCACCGCTAGACGCAAGTTCGTGGACGCTTGGGTCCGCTAGGTCAACGCAGAAATCTTGAACGCTGGACCACCGCTGCTTCGCCAGCTTTGCCTGAGCGGTGATTAAACTTTGGTGGAGCGGTTGTAAGCGTTTTACGAGCGGACATGGGATTGCTGGAACGGTGTCGGGCGTTGAAGCAGCGATCCATTGCAGTGATGAACTTTGGTTTGGCGTTGGTATGGAGGTGTCGGAGCGGGACCAGAATTTGGCTACAAATACGGGGAGAAATGAACCAGGAGTCCATTTTGGAATCGAGCTGCCGTTGATCTTCTTGGAGGCTGCTTCCTTTCATTCTCCAGCCTTCCTCTTCTTTTGTCCACGTGGCATGATTGACTCCATTGGTTCAGCTGCCTGCTCAGTAATGATCTTCTTGGAGGCTGCTTCCTTTCCTTCTCCAGCCTTTCTCTTCTTTTGTTAACGTGGCATGATGGACTTCAACTATCGACTTCTAGTTCTATCAAAAATAGATCTGGATCTGGATAGAAAATAGATCTATGAGAACTTCGATCCGTTCAGCTCCGTAGTCAAAAGCGGTATGCCTCTAAACCAACTCTAAACCCAGGCCGAGCCAACGCCCGCATGCGCAGAACGCCGCTCTATCAACGCTCGGTCCACCGCTAAACCAACGCTCGCTACCGTTAAACCAACGCTAAAGTAACGCTGGCTTCAGCGGTGCACCGCTAAGGCAACGCCCGTGTTTTCGATTTTTTTCCCATTTTGTGCGCGGTGACGAACGTTGTCGAAATTCGGCCTCCTCTCCCTACCGTTCAAGGAACGCTCCAACAAAGTTCGGGCGGTGTGACTTATAATGGTGGATAATATTAATGGGGAAAAAAGATAATGGGGGAGCACTCGTCTACTACAGATAAATGAATTTGTTGGTCTGCTTCCTATTTCATTTTTTGAAAGATACCAGTTCTTCAGTGCAACCCTTATGACTTAAACTCTGGGGGGAAAACCTGTTGATCTCAGACGCCCTAGCGTCTGCTTACATTCATATATCATCATGGTATTATTGATATATTTGTTTCTATTTATTTCAGAGCCTTCATTCTGTTCTCTAGTTGTGTCCCCCTGAGGGATGGGGGGAAAATTAGACTCATTGCGCCTCCCTAAGTACATTCATAAAGCGAGACTGACTACGGTAATCTAGACCACCTGGTCTTACTCTAGTCAGTTCCAGTAATTTTCGTTGTCGGTGGTTTTACACAGCCCACAAAGGCTGATAGGCTGTGAAGCCATTTTTATTCATTCATTCACTCAATCAATCATTCATTCATTCATTCATTCATTCATTCATTCATTCATTTCTTCATTCATTCATTCATTTATTCATTCATTCATTCATTTCTTCATTCATTCATTCATTTCATTTTTTCATTTATTCTATGTATTCATTATATTCATTCATTCACTATTTGTGCAGGCCAGGAATGGGACGTGGCGAGGCAGAGGGAGGGGTGTGACTACACGGGGGGCATGCCTGACCCCAACTGCCGCTTCCGCCCCAACCCCCAGCAAGCCTCCCCCTCCCCTCACGGTTCCTTGCTGTACCACACCGGTCTTGATCAGGTGCGTAGCCACTCTCAGCGCCACATGCACCTTATTCCAGTATGAATTTCACGGCGGGGAGTGTGTGTGTGTGTGTGTGTGTGTGTGTGTGTGTGTGTGTGTGTGTGTGTGTGTGTGTGTGTGTGTGTGTGTTTGTTTGTTTGTGTGTGTGTTTGTGTGTGTGTTTGTTTGTGTGTGTGTGTGTGTGTGCGTGTGGTTGTGTGTATATGTGTGTGTGTGTGTGTGTGTGTGTGTGTGTGTGTCCGTGTGTGTGTGTATCTGTGAATGAGTATGTGTGTGTATTGTGCCCTCGCGTGTGTGTGTGTGTGTGCGTGTGCGTGCGTGTGCGTATGGTGTGTGTGTGTGTGCGTGTGTGTGTATGTGTGTGTGTGTGTGAGTGTGTGTGTATATGTGTGTGTATGTGTGTGTGTGCGTGTGTGTGTGTGTGTGTGTGTGCCTGTGTGTGCGTGTGTGTGCGTGTGGTGCGTGTGTTTGTGCTTGCGTGTGTGTGTGTGCGTGTGTGTGAGTGTGTGTGTGTGTGTGTGTGTGTGTGTGAGTGTGAGTGTGTGCGTGTGTGAGTATGTGTGTGTGTGCGCGCGCGCGTGTGTGTGTATGAGTATGTGTGTGTGCATGCGTGCGTGCGTGCGTTCGTGCGTGCGTGCGTATGTGGTGTGTGCGTGCGTGTGTGGTGTGTGCATGCGTGTGTGATGTGTGTGTATGTGTGCACGTATGTGTGTGTATGTGAGTGCGTGTGTGTATATATAGGTGTGTGTATGTGTGTGTGCGCGCGCGCGTGCATACGTGAGCGCGTGTGTGTGCGTGAGTGTGTATGTGCGTGCGTGTGTGTATGCGCGTCCCTGTGTGTTTATGCACGCATGCGAAATCGTGTACGCATGTCAAGAATGAAATGCAACAATGAGCATCAATGCTTTGACAGTCGAGTCAAAATATAATTTCATCGCACTTTTCTTTCGTCTCAAACTCATCGACGGAGACGTTAATGAAATCGCTCTGACGTCATCCAGGTGATGGAGTTGTGTGACCACGACCCTGAGAAGCCGTTCACACTGCACAACGCCCGGGCTCCCAACCTGCACAACAGCCTGTGCGGCGAGCGCAGCGTGTGGGAGGTACGGCCACGAACCTTGACCTGTCGTGACGCAAGACCCCTCCGGGGAATTATATTTTTTTGTGACCCTTTTATGAATCGTGTTCTACGGATAATATCTACTCTGGCACTTTGCATTGTTGTATTGCTGGCATTTGGCATCGGTACGTTGTGGGTTAGGGCTTTTATGTTTGTTTTGTTTTGTTTTGTTTTGTTGTTTTGTTTTCTTTTATTACACTAGTACGATTTAAATCTATTTAGAGCGTGGACAGTTTCTATTGGATGTACTTTTCTAATGTGTATATTATTTTTCCTTATGAGAACTTCTACCAAAAAACACACCTTGGTCTTTTGTATCTTGCCACAACTTGTTAGAAACTTTCCGCTAACTTTGCGCCAACAAAATCGAGGGCTTTGAAGAAGTTTAAAATCGCCTTTTTTAAAAATTAAAGTCAATGAACATAGTCTTGAACCCCCAAATACGAAAATCGTACTTTAATAATTCCCTCCACAGCAACAACTCATCACGTATCTCTATGGGGCAGGTGCTGGAGAGTCATCAACAACTCATCACGTATCTCTATGGGGCAGGTGCTGGAGTCATCAACAACTCATCACGTATCTCTATGGGCAGGTGCTGGAGAGTCATGGGGATTTCGAGCGCGACTTCAACCCTCCCCGCAACGTGTCCAGCACGGTGCCCGAGTTCCGAGTGGTCAAGCGGCGGTCCAAGCGTACAGTGCTGGTGCTGGACACCTCAGGCAGCATGAGCACCAACAATCGCATCCAGAAACTGGCGCAGGTACTGTACCTTAACCCATTTCTGTAGACAGCCGCCAAAAGAAAAATTCATGCCGCCCGAATTTGTTAAAACAATAGAAAAAATTACATGACACATCCGTATTCTAAGAGTTGAATCTCTTGCAATATCATGGGTAGTGTCAAAACCGAGGTCGAGAGCTAAAACGAACGGCAGGAAGCTAATTATGTCCACGAAAGTCTACCGATGGTAGAAGCTGCTAGGTTGTGACGTATATGCATGTATTATTACGCATAATATATACGTCTCTCGTCAGGAAAGGGTTAAATGTGAATGTGTGCCCAGGTCGCTGCCACACTGCTTCCGGAGACGAGTCACATTTTACACCTGGTATCTGCCTCACGATTCTTCCACTCCTCCGCTTTTTTCTTCTTTCTATAATCAGGCAGCGACCAACTACCTGCGTCACGTGGCCCTAGACGGGGAGAGGGTGGGGATTGTCTGGTTTGACTTGAGAGCCACCATCAAGAGCCACCTGGTGGAGATCAACAACGCCACCAGAGTGCAGCTCGTGGCCAGCGTCCCCCTCGTTCCAAATGGCGCCACCAGCATCGGGGACGGTGAGTGGAGACGAGGATCACAACGGCCTTGGGCTGGGCGTCTTTGCCGAGAAGCACGGTGTTGCTTTCATTCAACCAGCGACGATACTGTCAGAGGCTAGACGGTGGTTTATCCTCAAATGTAGAGCGTGACCTTCTTGCATATGAATGACATGACGTTTTCACCCAAATAAGGGTTTTCATCGTTATCTTTCACCTTATTACCCAATCAAATGATTCTTTCATCTAAGAATGTTTGTGTAATCAATCACACGCAACAAATACAACAATCTTTGGGTCCGATATTTCACGAAACGCTCATAGTTACAGCCGGCTAATCACAGTTAAGATAACAAGAGTAGGCGGGGAAAAGTCATCTCTGCGGGGCTTTGTCCAATCACAAGATTTGACGGGTGAAAACGTCATGTCATTCATATGCAAGTAGGTCACGCTCTCCGTTTCAGTATAGGACATTCTCACTTCTGAAACGGCCATGTAGCTACACATGATACTACAAGGCTTATGACGTAACACAGTGGAGCGGGCAGTGACGTATGCATATCATTCCAGTCAGCTGCGGCCTATTAGTACGCAACAGTCCCTACACAAGATCGCTTGAGTCACTACGGCCAGCTGGAACCCAGACTTAGCCATGGGCGTCGTTTTTGCTGTTGCGCGGATCCTGAGGTTGCATCCTTGGACGAGATATGTCACTGGTGTTGCCTATTTCCACCCAGGAGTAAACCCGGAAAACAGTGAAAGTATGAAAGTAAGATGTATACTTCAGTGACATCTTATTACGGCTTTGAGCGCGTATCGGGTCGGAATACTCTCCAAAGAGTATAAATGGTCCAGGCTCACTTGCCTGTTCTTGTGTGAATTTGTCGTCAGGTGCCAGCAAATGACTGATCAAGTGGTTCAATGTTAGTTTGCAAATTATGAAACTAAGTAAGAACCAGACGTAGACAATAGGCCGTGATACTTTATCATTTCCTTTACTTATGCTTTTGCAGGTCTGTTGAAGGGTTTAGAGGTGCTCTCCCCTGTCACTGGAAACTTCACGCCAGGGGGCAACATCCTCCTCGTCTCTGACGGTGTGGAGACGCATGCGCCATGGATACGTGACGTCATCATTGACGTAAGCTTTTCCGTGTCATTTTTGGGTGTTTGAATTATTTGACAAGTTAAGTGAAAGTGCACTCTTTGAATGAGTGTTTATCATTGTCTATTTACCTGTCATAGGCACCGTTGTAGCAGAACCATTGAATAGAAAGAAGTTTGTGAACTCAATCTCGAAGAAAAGTACCACGGGAAGAAACACGATAACGTCCACTAATATAAATAAGTGATACGTCGTCAAATCATTCGGCGTCATTATTCCCATTCTTAAAATCTTTGAGACATTGTTGCGGAGCAACTTTCATATTGTCGTGTCATTCCAGTGTCGTTTTATGCAGTCGTAATCATTTTTATCCCATTCTTCACTCACCCCAATCTCAAGTGACAATGAAGTTACCCCACGGCATCCTCCTCAAATCTGAAGACATTATGTGTCAAACTTTCCCCCGTCTGATTGATGTCTCACTAACAGCTCTTAGTCTTAATATGTGACAGCCTTGAGACACTGCCGTCAGTTTGACGTCAGCGTGACGTCATGCACTGCAGGTGCTTGCCGCCAACGTGACGGTGGACACGGTGGCCGTGGGGACGGAGGCAGATAAGAAGCTGGAGGAGCTGGCCGCCGTCACGGGAGGACGGAGCTACTTCCATCCAGACACCGGCAACAGCAACGCTCTGCAGGAGGCTTTCGTTGCCATGGCTACCAGAGATACGCGTGAGTGAACGCGCGCGGTTTTCCGCCATTCTATGGTCAGAGAGTATTTTCGTAATCTCCGTGGTCCATCGAGTTTTGTTCCTCGCCTGACGGTGCAAGACTAGACATGACTGCACGGATTCCCTGACTACGCAGATCAGTAATGCTTTGCGCGACAACACTGAAAATCTTACGTGACTGCCCATTTGGGATAAGGGCTTCTTTCTGCAATTAGGAATAAAAAAAGTTGAATATCATATCTTTTCTAATTATCAATTTGTGGGAACTTTTGTATGGTTTCTTCTTATGCCATACATTTTATTGTGTTTTCATTGAACGATTCAGCAAACAACTGATACTCTCCATTTCACCCCTCCTCAACTGGAATTCTCCAGTCTTCATTGCCTTCGTTAACGGGCAAACAACCAACCCCAAGCAGCAGCAGCTGCATTGAGTTTATACCATGTAGCACCAGATTCTTTGATGCTTTGATACACACACTTTTCGTGTGTGTGTGTGTGTGTGTGTGTGTGTGTGTGTTATGTTGTCTTGTGGTCACTGACATACAGTGCAAATCAGAAGACAGGTAGTTAATTACGACAAGGTTTTCCAGTATTCTCCAAGATGTGACAATGATGTAAAGTAGCAAACGCTAACGAAACCATTGGATTTTTAAAAATATAATGATGAGTCTCAATCTTCACGTGTGTTTTGCAGCTCTTATCAAGCAGACAGTGACTCTGCTCAGTACGTCAGTCATTCTGGGGCCTGGCCAATCGCTGAGCGAGAAACTGCCTCTGGATTCCAGTGTGGGTGGAGCCACAGAACTGACTGTGGCTTACACCCATTCACCACCCCCGAATTTGACCTTGGTGACCCCTGGAGGTCAAGTCATAGATTCGACCTCCCCAGAATACAACGAGGATTCCATTTTCAACCTTCTCACCATTCGTTTATCCCGAGTCGAGGTGAATTGATGGTTTTATAAAAGCATTGGCAATAAGGGAACACGAAGATTACCATTGAAGAAATGAAGTAACATTTTCAAGTATGCCTGCATCCTATATTCATCACGCAGCCAAGCGCTGTCATTTGGGGTCTTTTGCAGCAATTGCATGATATGTGTCGCGACAATTTGAAAGTAATTTGATGAAATGGTCTAAAATTAAAAACATATTTAGCCTTAAAACATATGGAAATTATGGACTAAATTGAATAAGTTTTATTTTACGTTTGGGGGTTTAAGCGTTGGTCATTGGATGCATCGAGATTAAAATGCCGGAAATGGACAACATTTTATGTTAGTTTTTGTTTGTTCTTTTTCCCCTCTCGACTACTCAAACAGTAGAGGGCGTAGCATCGATGTCAGCTTTGTCACAATAAACGTTTATCTTTGCATCAAATAAAGACAGGAACTCTGCAGTTCACGGTGGCCAACGCGCACCAAACTAACAGCGAAAGCATCAGTGTGACCTTGACCTCAAGGTACAATGCGGAAGTGACGTCACCCATCGTCGCTCAGGCGCGGTGGGGTCGCGGTCAAGTCAACTTCCCGGGTGAACTCCAAACTCTCTTCGTCAGCGTATCCAAAGGTACACAACGCATACTGACAAAGGTGCACATTATTTAGCGCAAGGACAATCTTGTCTTCCACTTCATTTGAATTCAGCTTTTGTAGTTCTGATCTTTTTATTCCTGTGCATTCGAGTGTTTCAGTTTCATGTCTCAGGAAAGTGTTGTTGTAGATTATACAACTTTGGATCTTCTGTCCATGAAATTCCAACAGGAATCACGTAATATAATAATGGCGATTTTGCTCCATGTCTCTTAAGAAGTGAATAATAATTGATTGCGTGTATTTGCTGTGGAGAACGTCAATCGGAGTTGCCTCTCTGCCACCCTGATGAAAATGTCGGTGGCTCAGTCAGCCGACTAGAAAATGCACGAAAAAATTGCCCACGTTAACAGCTGTGGTTTCCCAGCAGAAAAGTCGCCATCTATAATTAAATCACGGCTTGCCTGTCATGTGCATACTGCCAACCATTAAGAAATGTTGATGCATATAACACTGCTGCTTAAACCTGCGACTTTGAGTCTTTGCACCTTTTTTTCCTCACAGGTTACGCCCCTTTGCTCAACGCTGAGGTTAGAGCAACCCTAGAGAGCCCGGCAAACTCGAGCAGCCAAACTTCCGTCAAGAACCTCACACTCCGAGACAATGGGGCAGGTAATGAAGCACTTCCTGAGTAAGATGAATAGATAAACAGTTCAGACCTATGATGAAAGACAGAAAGTTGAGAGAGACATAAGGAAACTCATCAAACCGTACAACTCTTTCTTTCCGCAAAATTCGTTGTCTTTTTTTCATTAAAAACTTGTTTTTGGTCGTATTGGTAGATATAATTTAGTGCATGTTGTTGTTTTTGTTGTTGTTGAGAAAGTGTTTGATCGTGTCACCTGATTGTCTAACAAAAGTTGTATCGTCGTTTTCGAAAAAAGAACGAGGATGTTCGTGCAATTTCCTAAAGAACCGTGCAGTCATATCTCATTAACTTCTCAAGATTTACCATGGTTATTCGACTTGTTTTTGAAGTCAGAAAAAAGATCGTATCAATCATGTCATTTGCTTAAATTGTTTCATTCTGTCGTCTGACAATTCACGCACCCAAGATAGACAGGGCAGTTCGTGATTCTCTGCGGAAAGGCTCTTCAAGTGGATTGCCGCTTTGACTTCTTCTCTGCTTGAAAAAGTCCGCTGAGCATCTAGCATTATCTCCATCACGCGCTCTCCATTATTTGCTCTTGATCTCTATTTTTCGCGTGCCCCGTAGGCGTCGAGCCAATTCATATCCACGTTTGTCCTTGATGAAGCTGCCTGCCTTGTCCTTCAGTTTACCTTTGAAACTTCCACATCTCCTGCCTCTGGGTCTACAAGACAGAGTTGGACTGAATTGAAACAGTGGCCAGACAGGTCCGACGTTCTGTTTTCAAGCCGGAAGGTGAACATACGCGCTGAATAAATTTCCAGTCGCGTTATAAGATTGTATTGGGCAAAGAGAAACATGCAACTGAAATTCGTGATCACCACTACGGTGATGACCTCTGGGCAAATGTTTCGTCACCTGGGAAACTGTTTCGAGAAGGGCTGCACATCACCACTCTGTCAGAGATAGCTCTCTCGTTAGGGGAAGCATCACAAAATCACCTCCATTGCGAAAACGGTTCTATCAAACGGCGCTAATTTCCACATCGAACGCCACCGTGGTCTGTCCTACCTAATGTAATCTGGAGAGTTCTAACCAAAGCGTCATCCATGCATTAATGTAGTTTCCTTGCTTTCATTACGATGTGGTTAAATTATTGATTCATGCAAAGGTAGGATAAGAAAATGTCAAAACGTATGGGTGGGGGAGAGCATGGCTTCATGTTTCTGTCTGTGGATAAAAATAAGTGTGGAGAGATGCATTTTATCGGATACATTTCAATCATATATAAAATACCGGAGACTCAGTTTATATTTTATAAAACTTCCAGCGTCAAGAGTAATGACTGTCATCGACTTAAAGAGTTTATGGTGGTTAAATGACTTAAACAGGGAAGCAAGAAGGCGACATTGATACAGCTCGATCAGACTGTGGCAAGCTTGACTGCACTATGTGTTAATTGTGTGAGAAGTCTTCGCGTCTTCGCAGAGGAGTTCCGTCTCTTGGAAACTTCAGCCAGGCGTCCTTCTGCCCTTGCCCAAGGCCTCTGGTCTGCTCAAACGCAGGCGGAGGCATGGCAGATTGAGATTATGTTTTTTTCCACGGCAAAGGCTCCGTGATTTATTATTTGATCTCAGAAAGCCATTTCAGATGACATGAACCGCGCGGATGTAATTTTAGCGTCTCCCTTAGTCAGGAAGAAAAGGTTGTGAGATCGCAGCAGATCTGAAGAGTCTACAGCGGTAAATGCAAGACTGCCAGAGACCCAGTCGGGCACTGCCAGATTTCCGTGGCCAGGAGGACAGCCATGACGTGGCACACGCAAGGAATGCCTCGGTTGCCAACTCGGAGAGACGACGGAGGGAAGCATCAATAGAAAATAGTGATTGCTTTCGTTAGAATACTCTTGTAAGAGCAGGTTTGATCCCCAAAGAAAGTTACGTGTTCTACTCCATCTGAAACAATGCATATTTTGATTTTAGTATCCAGAATGTATTGATGCCTCATTAATCAGGTTTGACTCTCCTTGGTTATCTAGTTTTTATTTCAAAACTCACAATGGGCGATCCAACAGGTTCGTCTTTCGTTTAAGCTATATGTATAAAGTTCATATTTCATACACAACGTGGGCTTTCATCACTCCAGTTCTGACATAAACTTTGTAAACAGCATTGGGAGAAAATGTAAGTTGTTTTTTTACTGCTCTAGTTGGAACAACTGTGACTGAAATGTAGAGTAACATGTTGAGACGTCCGTCATGATGATCACAGTCTCTCTCTCTCTCTCTCTCTCTCTCTCTCTCTCTCTCTCTCTCTCTCTCTCTCTCTCTCTCTCTCTCCCTCTCTCTTTCTAACTCTTTCTCTCTTTCACCTCCTTTCTCTCTCCCTTCTCTCTCTTTCTGTCTTTTTTTCTCTGCTTTCTTGTTTCTATCTCTCCCTCTCTTTCATTTTCTTTCTCTTATCTTTGCTCTCTTCCTTCTCTCTCTCTGTCTTTTGTTCTCTCTCTCTCTCTTTCTTCTTTCTCTCTCTCTTTCTTCTTTCTCTCTCTCTCTCCTTATTCCTATCTTTTTTCTCTTTTCTGTTCTTTTTCTCTTTTTTACTCTTTCTTTCTCTATTTCTTTTTCTCTTTCTCTTTTCTCTTTCCCTTTTTCTCTTTCTTTTTCTCTCTTCTCTCTTCTCTCTCTCTTCATTTTCTCTGTCTCTTTCTCTCTTTATATCTCTTCCCCCCTCTCTCTCTCTCTCTCTCTCTCTCTCTCTCTCTTTCTCTTTCTCTTTCTGTCTCTGTCTCTGTCTCTGTCTCTCTCTCTCTCTCTCTCTCTCTCTCTCTCTCTCATGGATCATTGTTTTGTGATTGCACGCCTTGAATTCCTTGAACCTTGAAGGAGCGGACTCCAAGAAAGACGACGGCATATATTCGGCCTATGTGACGTCATTCACCGCCGACGGGCGTTACTACGTCAGAGTCGAAGTCAAGGAAAAGCCGACGTCACGGGTCGCCAACGACAGGTTGCTAGGATACGGGGCGCCTGGTGATGCGTACGCTCCGTCTGTACGGCTTCAGACTTCCGGTGTGGAGCCCTTCCGGCGGTTTACCTCCCCTGGATCTTTTTCACTCAGCGGTTTTGTGCCAGGTGGGAATAATGTACCTTTGGCTACCAGATACTCTGCCAGTGATATCCGTCAAAGCATGTTGATAGAGCGTGACGCACAGGCCAGGAATTTCTGTTGTGATGTTCCTAAGTAAAGGGTTTACTAAAGAAATTGTGTGAAAGATTTATAATACGATTCATATTATTATACATCACTTTTTTCTCTCTCGATATAACTACAGATTTTGTGCTCGCGCATGCATCCATGCATGTGTGTGTGTGTGTGTGTGTGTGTTTGTGTGTGTGTGTGTGTGCGTGAGTGTGTGTGTGTGTATGTGTGTGTGTGTGTGTGCGTGAGTGTGTGTGTGTGTGTGTGTGCGTGCGTGAGTGTGTGTGTGTATGTGTGTGTGTGTATGTGTGTGTGTGTGTGTGTGTGTGCGTGAGTGTGTGTGTGTATGTGTGTGTGTGTATGTGTGTGTGTGTGTATATGTGTGTCCTTGACGTCATGCATGCAAATGTGGGTTGAGGGTAAATTCGAACCCATCAAGTCAGCCTACTCGATTCGCACAAGGCTTATCACTGAGGAAATCGAGACTTCCTCTCACTCTAAATCTTACTTTAATCAGCTCTTGTGATTTTCGCGCTTAATGACCTCCCAAAGCCAACAAAAGCTGATTTGTCGTAAAGCCGCATTCATTCATTCATTTATTCATTCGTTTGTTCGGTCGGTCGGTCGCTCGATCATCCATTCCTATGACGTATGGTGAAAATTCTTATCAGATGCATAGAAACATCACGACCAACCCTCGACATTTCTGTGCCTAACAAAGTGTTTCCTGTGCACTTGATTGTCGACATCAGCCGTGTGGTTGTTGGGTCATATTACATGAATCGTGCACTGAGATTTCGTGTGGACTCTCTCTCAGGAGAGGACGTCTATCCACCTTCCAAAATCACGGACCTCAGAGTTGGAGGGTTGCAGAAAGGGGAGATAACTCTAATTTGGACTGCTCCAGGAGACGACTACGACGACGGCAAAGGTAAAATTTTGTATCTGACTATAGTTTGTCACGTGACTTTGGGAATCTCCTAAAGTGCGTGTGTGTGTGTGTGTGTGTGTGTGTGTGTGTGTGTGTGTGTGTGTGTGTGTGTGTGTGTGAGCGCGCGCGCGCTCGCGCGCTTGCGTGCGTATGCATCTGTGTGTGTGCATGTGTGTGCTTGTGTGTAGGTGCTTGCATATGTGTACATGTGTGTGTGCGTGTGTGAACGTGTTAGTGAGAGAGAGAGAGAGAGAGAGAGAGAGAGAGAGAGAGAGAGAGAGAGAGAGAGAATGAGAGAGAGAGAGAATGAGAGAGAGAGAATGAGAGAGAGAGAGAATGAGAGAGAGAGAGACAATGAGAATGAGAGAATGAGAGAGAGAGAGAGAGAATGAGAGAGAGAGAAAGAGAGAGAGAGAAAGAGAGAGAGAGAGAGAGAGACGGACGGACGGACGGAACCGGACCAGAACAGACCAGGACCAGGACAGGACAGACAAGGACAGGACAGAACAGGACAAAACAGACCAGGACAAGACAGACCAGGACAAAATAGACCAGGACAAGACAAACGAGGTCCTGGACAGACCAGGACAGGAGTGACCAGGACCAGGACAGACCAGGTCAGAACAGACCAGGTCAGAACAGACCAGGACCAGGACAGACCAGGACAGGACATACCAGGACAGGACAGACCAGGACAGGACAGACCAGGACAGACCAGGACAGACCAGGACCAGGACAGACCAGGACAGAACAGACCAGGACCAGGACAGACCAGGACAGGACATACTAGGACAGGACAGACCAGGACAGGACAGAACAGGACAAAACAGACCAGGACAGGACAGACCAGGACAAAATAGACCAGGACAAGACAAACGAGGTCCTGGACAGACCAGGACAGGAGTGACCAGGACCAGGACATACCAGGTCAGAACAGACCAGGTCAGAACAGACCAGGACCAGGACAGACCAGGACAGGACATACCATGACAGGACAGACCAGGACAGGACAGACCAGGACAGACCAGGACAGACCAGGACAGACCAGGACAGACCAGGACCAGGACAGACCAGGACAGAACAGACCAGGACCAGGACAGACCAGGACAGGACATACCAGGACAGGACAGACCAGGACAGGACAGACCAGGACCAGGACAGACCAGGTCAGAACAGACCAGGACAGGACAGACCAGGACAGACCAGGACAGGACATACCAGGACAGGACAGACCAGGTCAGAACAGACCAGGACCAGGACAGACCAGGTCAGAACAGACCAGGACCAGGACAGACCAGGACAGGACAGACCAGGTCAGAACAGACCAGGACAGGGCAGACCAGGACAGGGCAGACCAGGACAGGACAGACCAGGACAGGACAGACCAGGACAGGACTGACCAGGACAGGGCAGACCAGGACAGGACAGACCAGGACAGGACAGACCAGGACAGGACAGACCAGGACCAGGACAGACCAGGACAGAACTGACCAGGACAGACCAGGACAGACCAGGACCAGGACAGACCAGGACAGAACAGACCAGGACCAGGACAGACCAGGTCAGGACAGACCAGGACAGGACAGACCAGGACAGAACTGACCAGGACAGAACTGACCAGGACAGGACAGACCAGGACAGGACTGACCAGGACAGGACAGAGCAGGTGTGCGCAAGCCGGACCAGCTCGTTTTACTGAAAGTCAAGGGTCTAGGGGAATACACCATGATCCACTTGTGACACTCTCTCACACAGTCATTCTATCAAAGACAAACACGAGACAGAAAGACGGTGAGGTCATAAATCAAATTGTCAAAAGGTTTTAATTACCATGCCAGGGTGATGGATAAATGAATCAATGTTAACGTGAGAGATAAATCTAGCAGAAATAACAATACTCATAATCAATCATAATCATGTAAGAAAGAATGGCCCGCCAGCCGATAAAAGGTAACTTATCTGACAGTCCTTCACTCTTGTCTCGGCTGCTGCTCACTGAACGAGCTGCGTGTCAAACGTGGTTCAACCGCTCAGACGTCACGAGGGCACCTCACCCTCGGGAATCTTCGTCGCAGCGGTTCTTGATGCACCGGAGGGAAAAGGGGGGGGGGGGAGGGGGAAGCAATTGTATTCGATCATAAGCGCAACCATAGCAAACCAATTTGTATTCTTTCAAAGAGGCTTCTGCCTTTTCTCTCAATCGTCGGTATTTGTTCTGTACGGACAGCTTCGCTTGTCGCAAGCGAGTCTTCACCAGGAGATGACTCGGGCGTTGCTAGCTTGGTATCACCTCTCAACATGAAGTGCAGGGAGGAAGGATGACGTAATATCTTGGCACAAAGAATGACGCCACCATCGGCGTCTCTTCTCTCAACGTAGAGTGTAGGGAGGAAGGATGATCTCATTCTGTAAACCCGAGTATTGACTCTGGCACAGTTCGCAATGAATGCGTAATAGGCTTGACCCTTCGCATTACAGCCTTGCGCCAAAAATAGTTCGTTCTGATACTATTTTTCTCTCCACTTTTTACAAAAATCATTCAGATGTCAAAACTTGTTTCCATTTCAACACAAACATTTTATTGTATCGAATAAACGCTTGTTTGTTGTCTCAACAAGAGTAAGTTAAGAGTTTTGTGCGAAATAGTCTTAGAACTACTTTAACGGCGTATATGAGGGAGCACATCGGCTATCCCACAAGCCTCTCGTTTGACCTCCGTATGAATAAATTGGCCAAAAACCTTCCATCACGTGATGTGAACTGTGCTAGAGATACTTTTGCCGGTAGGCGAAATCTCTAGTTTACTAGAATGGGATGATCTAATATCTTGGCGCGAAGAATGACTCCATCATCGGCGTCTCTTCTGGAGTGACGAGGATTGACGCAACTTCTGGCGCGGAAGAGTGACGTAATTCTCTGGGCGGCGTTAGGTCTTGATGTCGTGTTCGCCGGGCGCGGGCACTGGATTGCAGGCACATTTATAGTTTCTGCACGGACGCGAGTGAACTTGGTCATTTTCCAGCCAATCGCCGGACCCTCATATAAGACAAGGCCCCTCCCCTCCTCAAGTCTTCAGTAGCGTTCTCCCTCCATCCAATGGAAAACACTTTCTTGCTGGCGGGCATGGAAACTTTTGACTAAGCTCTGGGGCGGGTTTCAAAATAGGTAGTCGATCTTGGTCGCAAGATCTTGCTTCGCAGTAAGAGCTAGCTAAAAAAGAAACTACCCAACGTGACGAAGTAATGCGCATGCGTAGACGTCACGACAAGAGGTGAACTGGCCCCATTTCAATGGCCGACGTGTTGCCGGTTCATTCAGAAAACGCTCTATTTCGAGATACTAGCAACCCATCCAAAGAAAATAGAAGCCATGCACAGCATTAATTTATCAAAGGTGTATGTTGAATGCATTAATAGATCGTGAAACCTCCTACAGTTTACACATCGAATGCAGGTCAACGCATCCACGACGAACTTTTGTCTCGAATCTTAAAAGCTAGGCACCTCTCAAGCTGCCTCGCTCAATCTACGCTCGTCTACGATTGGCTCGATAGCAAGCAAAGAATGAAACTGCCCATTCGGCGAGATCTACGTAGATCTACCGAGATCTTCGCATTTTGAAACCCGCCCCAGGCTGACGGAAACCGTGATGTTTCACTATCATCTACGGCCGGCGGAGCCATAATAAGTAAATAACTTAATCCAAAGGGGTAAGGGGGGGGGGGGAGGGAGAGGGGGATCTCGCCACACCAGAACAGGACAGACCAGGACAGGACTGACCAGGACAGGACTGACCAGGACAGGACTGACCAGGACAGGACAGACCAGGACAGGACTGACCAGGACAGGACAGACCAGGACAAGACAGACCAGGACAGGACAGACCGAGACGATTACATAGAGGGGGATTGACGTGAGCGGCCAGATTATTTTCCCCTCAGTTTATGCAATCTGCTATATTGATGCGCGTAAACTCTGTACAAACCCAAACAAGTATCAACTGACCATTTTGGCAGTGCAGTGTTAAGGACATTTTGAGCAAGTTTTTTTGTCGCTCTTCAGCGTTATGCCCCACAATCTTACGATGCTGTGATGTTGCGGCAGTAATGTGAACCTCTTGATAAACAATTACACCATTATCAAGTGATCTGGAAAAGTGTGAGAGATTTCAGAGGAGAGAGGTATCCTGTTTGTCATGCTGGGACAGACTAGATGTGTTCTGCTTTGATTTTCTTGTTTGCATCAGCGTGGTTTTGTTTGTATTTATTCTTGGTCCTTTTGTATTTCATTCATCTCACCCATGTACCTGTTGTCTGCGTCTAGGGGCCTGTGGTCCAGCGAATAAATGGTCAAAGTTCGAAGTTATTATTTCTTCTCTGCCATCAGCACAACTCTACCGGATGTGGTTCGACACGGACTTCGAGAGGCTGCGCACCAACCACTCACTGTCCACACCCGTGTCACGTGACATTGTGCTGGAGGGACTGCTGCAAGACCCGTGGCAGGCAGGCAGTACAGAGAGGGTTGTGGTGGCAGTGCCTGACTCAGGTCAGTGTGCAGTTACCTCCCTTGCACTGAACTCTCCCGCGTCTTTTCGCCGCTGCATCGCAAGCTCCGTGGTGCTTCTGGTGCTTCTGATGCTTGCTGTTGTTGCTTGCACTGCTGCTGCTGTTGTTGCTTGCACTGCTGCTGCTGCTACTGCTGCTTTAAGTAACACTGCTATTGCCTGTCCTAACATTGATGCTGCTGCTGCGACCACTGCTGCTAGTGGTGCTTTTCTTGATGCTGCTGCTGCTGCTGCCTCTAGTCCTTCCCTTCTTGCTGCTGCTGGTCCTTCTTCGGCTCCTCTCTACTTTGGTGATGGTGGTGGTGATTGTGGTGGTGGTAGTTGTGGTGATGGCGGTGATGGTCAATGGTGATGGTGGTGGTGGCGGTGATGTTGGTGGTGGTGAGGGTGGTAGTGGTGGTGGTAGTAGTGATGGTGGCGGTGGTGATGGCGGTTATTGTGGTAGTCGTGGTGATGGTGGCGGTGCTGCTGGTGGTGGTGGTGGTAGTTTTGGCGGTGATGGTGGTGGTGGTGACGGTGGTGGTGGTGGTGGTAGTGGTGGTGATGGTGGTAGTGGTGGTGAGGGTGGTAGTGGTGGTGGTATTGGCGGTGAGGGTGGTGATGGCGGCGGTGGTGATGGTGGCGATGGCGGCGGCGGTGGCAGTGGTGGTGGTGGTGGTGGTGGTGGTGGTGGTGGTGGGGTGTTGTTGTTGTGGTGGTGGTGATGGTGGGGTGTTGTTGTGTTGGTGGTGGTGGTGGGGGTTGTTGTGGTGGTGGTGGTAATGGTAATGGGGGTGGTAGTGGTGGTGGTGGTGGTGGTGATGGTAATGGGGGTGGTAATTGTGGTGGTGGTGGTGGTAGCAGTGGTGGTGGTGGTGGTAATGGTGGTGGTGGTGGTGATGGTAATGGTGGTGGAGGCGGTGGTGGTGGTGGTTATTGTGGTGGTGGTGGTGACGCTGTGATATCTTCTTGCTCCTGTTGTTACTGTTGTGGCTGTTGCTGAGGGAAGTGTCGGTGAAGGTGGCAGTAGCGATGGCTTACATGCCAGAGTGAAGAGAAAGTACTGACCCCATCACTTCTCTGCTATTTCATCAGGTGACGTCACCTACTACTTTGTCGTGGAGGCAGTGGATGACGCCCAATTGGTCAGTCCACGTTCCAACATCGCCAGCGCTACCTTACGTCACTTGCCGTCGCCTAGCAACTGGCTGGTGGTGGTGGTAGTGACGTCCGTTGTGGTGTCGTTCGTTCTACTCATCATGGCTGTTGGCCTGGCGCTGTACTGCCACCGGAAGCGGAAGTCTAAGGTTCCCTCCAATAGCCAAGGGATCTACACTCTGGAGCATGCGTCGTACGCACCGGCAGCAGTGTTTACCGGAAGTGGTCAACTGTTCTACACTCCCGGAACGGAGGACACGACGAGAAACGGAAGTGGAGCGTATGATAATGAAGGTTTCACCAAACCTACCTTCTTCTGAGAAGGAGCGGAACCGGACTGACGATTTGTCTGTTAAATCTTGTACTCAAGTGCTTCCCGTTTAAACGATGCTCTAAGTTTCATAACTGTATTGATGCTAATTTGCTGACTATTTCGTACATTCAGTTGTCACAATTGTTAACTACCATTGCCAAATATTTTCCTCTGTGTTATCGTGATAATTATTATATGAGTCACTGACCTGATATTTGTCCTCTGTTGCTGTAAATTAGATACTAAACAACCACAACAGTACGCGCAGTTCTGAAAATACAGTACATGAATGATAACAACGATCGAGTCGGTGGTCGATGGTAGATGATATTATTTCTAAGACCTGAATGCAGCTAACCTGGACGTTGCTGAACGCTGCCCATGCAATGCTCTCCAGACTGGACCTATGAGTGACAAGTGTTTTAGTCCCAATGTTTCACTTGCACTTCTGCTTTACTAACTGAGGTACGCTAATCTAGCAACAAAAATGTTGTTAAAACTATCAAATTGTCGTGTTTGAAGAATGATTTGCATCGACGTAATACACATTTTCAAAGAACAGTTGGCATTAAATAAAAAGTGCTGCTTTTGAAATAAAATTTCTGCTGAACAAAAATTAATTTTATGTTATCATCTTCACTCGCCGTGGTAACAAGTTTCTCATATTAAACTCTCGCTCTTTTCAGCACATAAATGAGTTTTTTTTTAATCATAGTTTTACAATGATATAATTTTGCAAGAGATCTAATAAGATATAGTTTCCTAATGGACACTATCGTGCCTTTTTATTGTTTAGAGCTTAACTCCACTCAATTTGATCATGATCATTTTTATGTACACTCGCCACTAAAAGGGCCTGAATTCCCGAGGATGCATAAAACATTGGGATTTCGTCCCAACAGAATTTTTACTTGTCGAAATAAACGGCATAGAATACATTTTTAATTCATCAAAGTTTAACAGATACATTAAATCTCAGTGTTGTATGATGTATCGAAATAAAGCAAAAACAAATCACTACATTTCGTGTCATTTATTGACAGATTCCGAAGGGAAAATACCTGAATACCCCTGTTACAGTAAATCTAGATAGATGCAAGAAGAGGAGGCATGAATGCTTTAAAGGTACTTTGTCATACAGAATGATTTAAGGGTGCTTTGTCATACAGAATGGTTTAAAGGTACTTTGTCATACAGAATGATTTAAAGGTGCTTTGTCATACAGAATGCTTTAAAGGTACTTTGTCATACAGAATGATTTAAAGGTACTGTGTCGTACTGAATGCTTTAAAGGTACTTTGTCGTACAGAATGCTTTAAAGGTACTTTGTTATACAGAATGCTTTAAAGGTACTTTGTCATACAGAATGATTTAAAGGTACTTTGTCATACAGAATGATTTAAAGGTACTTTGTCGTACTGAATGCTTTAAAGGTACTTTGTCGTTCAGAATGCTTCAAAGGTACTTTGTCGTACAGAATGCTTTAAAGGTACTTTGTCATACAGAATGATTTAAAGGTACTTTGTCATACAGAATGATTTAAAGACCTGTTTTAATTGAGCAACGATTATGCCTACTTCGCCGTAGCAGCAATCTTTTCTAACCAATCGGCACAAAGAACTAGACTTTACCTGCGTCCTGACACAGAACTAGACTTTACCTGCGTCCTGACACAGAACTAGACTTTACCTGCGTCCTGACACAGAACTAGACTTTACCTGCGTCCTGACACAGAACTAGACTCTACCTGCGTCCTGACACAGGACTAGACGTTACCTGCGTCCTGACACAGGACTAGACTCTACCTGCGTCCTGACACAGAACTAGACTCTACCTGCGTCCTGACACAGAACTAGACTCTACCTGCGTCCTGACACAGAACTAGACTTTACCTGCGTCCTGGCACAGGACTAGACTCTACCAGCGTCCTGACACGGGACTAGACTCTACCTGCGTCCTGACACAGAACTAGACTCTACCTGCGTCCTGACACAGGACTAGACTCTACCAGCGTCCTGACACAGGACTAGACTCTACCTGCGTCCTGACACAGAACTAGACTCTACCTGCGTCCTGACACAGAACTAGACTTTACCTGCGACCTGATACAGAACTGGACTTTACCTGCGTCCTGACACAGAACTAGACTTTACCTGCGTCCTGACACAGGACTAGACTCTACCTGCGTCCTGACACAGAACTAGACTCTACCTGCGACCTGACACAGAACTAGACTCTACCTGCGTCCTGACACAGGACTAGACTCTACCTGCGTCCTGGCACAGGACTAGACTCTACCAGCGTCCTGACACAGAACTAGACTCTACCAGCGTCCTGACACACGACTAGACTTTACCTGCGTCCTGGCACAGGACTAGACTCTACCAGCGTCCTGACACAGAACTAGACTCTACCTGCGTCCTGACACAGGACTAGACTTTACCTGCGTCCTGGCACAGGACTAGACTCTACCAGCGTCCTGACACAGGACTAGACTCTACCAGCGTCCTGACACAGGACTAGACTTTACCTGCGTCCTGACACAGAACTAGACTTTACCTGCGTCCTGACACAGGACTAGACTCTACCAGCGTCCTGACACAGGACTAGACTCTACCTGCGTCCTGACACAGAACTAGACTCTACCTGCGTCCTGACACAGAACTAGACTCTACCTGCGTCCTGACACAGAACTAGACTTTACCTGCGTCCTGACACAGAACTAGACTCTACCTGCGTCCTGACACAGAACTAGACTTTACCTGCGTCCTGACACAGAACTAGACTTTACCTGCGTCCTGACACAGAACTAGACTTTACCTGCGTCCTGACACAGAACTAGACTCTACCTGCGATCGGACACAGGACTAGACTTTACCTGCGTCCTGACACAGAACTAGACTTTACCTGCGTACTGACACAGAACTAGACTCTGCCTGCGTCCTGACACAGAACTAGACTTTACCTGCGTCCTGACACAGGACTAGACTCTACCTGCGTCCTGACACAGAACTAGACTTTACCTGCGTCCTGACACAGAACTAGACTTTACCTGCGTCCTGACACAGAACTAGACTTTACCTGCGTCCTGACACAGGACTAGACTCTACCTGCGTCCTGACACAGGACTAGACTCTACCTGCATCCTGACACAGAACTAGACTTTACCTGCGTCCTGACACAGAACTAGACTTTACCTGCGTCCTGACACAGAACTAGACTTTACCTGCGTCCTGGCACAGAACTAGACTTTACCTGCGTCCTGGCACAGAACTAGACTTTACCTGCGTCCTGACACAGGACTGGACTTTACCTGCGTCCTGACACAGGACTAGACTTTACCTGCGTCCTGACACAGAACTAGACTTTACCTGCGTCCTGACACAGGACTAGACTTTACCTGCGTCCTGACACAGAACTAGACTTTACCTGCGTCCTGACACAGGACTGGACTTTACCTGCGTCCTGACACAGAACTAGACTTTACCTGCGTCCTGACACAGGACTAGACTTTACCTGCGTCCTGGCACAGAACTAGACTTTACCTGCGTCCTGGCACAGAACTAGACTTTACCTGCGTCCTGACACAGGACTAGACTCTACCTGCGTCCTGACACAGAACTAGACTCTACCTGCGTCCTGGCACAGAACTAGACTTTACCTGCGTCCTGACACAGAACTAGACTTTACCTGCGTCCTGGCACAGAACTAGACTTTACCTGCGTCCTGACACAGGACTAGACTCTACCTGCGTCCTGACACAGAACTAGACTCTACCTGCGTCCTGACACAGAACTAGACTTTACCTGCGTCCTGACACAGAACTAGACTTTACCTGCGTCCTGACACAGAACTAGACTTTACCTGCGTCCTGACACAGAACTAGACTTTACCTGCGTCCTGACACAGGACTAGACTTTACCTGCGTCCTGACACAGAACTAGACTTTACCTGCGTCCTGACACAGGACTAGACTCTACCTGCGTCCTGACACAGAACTAGACTCTACCTGCGTCCTGACACAGAACTAGACTTTACCTGCGTCCTGACACAGAACTAGACTCTACCTGCGTCCTGATCGGTAAGTTAAGACTGCTACTACGGCTCAATGAAAACAGGCCTTAAGGCATTGGGGTGACATCATAAGCGGGTCGCTTCCAACCAACTCCTAGACCACGAAACCCTCGTCACAGACCATGTCGGCGTCGAAGTCGATGAGAGACATGGAGACAACAGTGCGGTTGGTGATGTACTGGACAGTAGGGCCGTGCAGCTGGACAGTGGCGATCAGGAAGGCGGAAGTCACGCCCTGTACGAACTGCCTGTACTCGGACAGCTGACTGCCGTTGGTGGTCTTCCAGAAGAGGACATCGTGGCAGGCTGCGGGACAGAGCGAGAGAGATGCAGAGGAAAAGGCTAAGCTGCAGAGACGAGCTAAATGTTCAATACGTCCACTCAGTTTTGAGCGAATGGGCATGGGCACACGCCTGCAGCAACAGCAGAAATGATTTGAACACTCACAATTACAACGCATCAACTGCAATGATGCACCGTCAGCTTACACTGACAGAACGAACGTTCAGTGAAGTGAGCGGAAGGATAGATTTTGCCTGGAAAGTTTTTAGCATTTCTGTTTTTTCCTACATTTTTCTGGAACAATTTTCCGCCAGACCGTGGATGCCACAGAGACTTCACAATTTAGAGCCTGATCATAATGGCAATTACCATATCAGCACTCGTGAAATTTTATTTGTTGTCAAGAGCAAGTAAAAACAGGTTTCGCGTCGTTTGATACCTCTGCTAATTGCTTATCTACAGGGGGAGCAGCTGGAGACCAGCATATGACGACCGATTACCTCGACAACGGCTGTCTTTGAGAGTAGTTTAGACCTTCTCTCTTTTGCTTGAGGGGTCACTTACGTACACACACACACACACACACACACACACCACACACATACAACCACACGCTCACGCGCACTTCCACGCACGCACATACACTCATACACACACACACACACACACACGTGCGTACACATAGGAAGACGGACGGACGATTACTCACACACACATACACACACATACACACACACACACATACACACATACACATACAAACACACAGATGCGCGCGCGCGCGCATACACACATCGTTTGTCCCTCTCGAATTTCGGGAACTTTCGCGGGCTAATTGTGTCCTTCATGCGCCTTCTTCTACCACAACAGATGTTCACCTTCCCATTGGAGAGGATCCAGTATTTCGCAGTGACCGAAGTTCTGAAAGAAACAATGGCGTACATTGTGCCGTGATTTGAATACAAGAACCATGATAACTAAACGTGGGAAATATCGGTGTTTGTCAACACTATCACCGTATCAGCATGTGTCATAATGTTATTTCAAAAGTGGACACCCTCCTTGCACTTCGTCATGAAGCAATATTTTATTTCACTGAGATGCTGAATGCCTTAGCATTGGCAAACATTCTTCACAGTTTCATATTTTTGTTCTTCTGTCTATAAAAAAAAGTTTACGCTACCTGGAACAAGTTAAACATTAACATTTCACATCATAAATTGGCAATATTCAAACAGCAGTTGCCACAGAAATGAATCGAATACGCAGGTCCCGTTGCCATCGGCTCTGTAAAAGTAGCCAAGAACAACTCTAGAAACCATACAGCCAAAGGGCAATACATTTTTTTTTTAAATTCAGACTACATTAAACACTTCGAACATCGTACATTGTAGAGTGTGCTGATGTGTGCATTTGTGCATGCGTGCGTGTGTGTGTGCATGCGTGCATGTTTGGTATGAGTGTATATATACGTGTGGGCGTGCTTGAATGTATGCGTGCGCGTACGTGTTCGTATTAATCTCCGTGCATGTGTAATGTATGAATGTGTATAATAGCATGCGTGCCCGTGTGTGCGTGTGTGCGTGAAGATACTTACTTCAACCTCCATGCGAATTTTAGGGCACGTCCAAATATCATAGAATTTTTTGTAATCTCCGTTCGCCCGGATGCACCTGCGATGAATGAACATTTCAGCTCGGGTCTACTCAATCAATTAAATTAGCATGTCCAATCGAAAATTTTCTAAAAACGGCACAGTTATGCCACTAACTTTGGTTCATAAAGCTAATGATTCTAAGCACACAACAGTTTGAATTTTGAAAATCGCCCCAGTAGATCCGGAGTTGCAGCCCACCAATGCCCTCTTCTGGGGGACATTTTCAATGTAGAGACAAAGAACAAAGCCGGTGGACCAGAAAAATGACAAAATTCGTAGTTTTTTTGCTGTAATTTCCCAAGCAGACGATATATCTTTGTGATAATTGGTGTGCACACACATTTTTAGGTGAGGAATACAAAGGCACCACTTGGAAGAGTCTCTGTATCATGCCTTGCTATATATTTGCATAAATTTGCATATTTTTTATAGTGCATGATTTTAAAAAAGTTTAGGAAAGAATCCCATGAAAATAAATTACTAAATTGTGAAAATTGTATTGTTCACAATGAAAAGCTAAATTTGAATAACAAGCTACATGCAATTCAGTATCATTTGCATATTTAAATTAATTAATTTGCATGAAAAACAAAATACATAGGTAAATCATAAATGTGTTGAGTTATTAGCATCATTCATAAGTTGAATCATTAAAGATGCTCTAAACTCAAATACAAGCACAAATTCTACTCATCAAGTGATCTAATTTGCATACATTTGAATATTTTAGTCATCTGCATTTTGCAAAATTGGTTACATTGATAGCATATTCTTATTGTTAGTGGCAGCATGTAATTGAGGTAAAGATACCTGATTTTATCCTGCCTCTTTTTCTTTAAGTCTGGGCTTTTAAACTGCACTTTTTACCCCCTGGTCATTGGGGAAAAGTATGTGATGCATAAAAACAATTTCCCCTCGGTGGGAAGCATGCAACTAGGCTGTGGATGTATGCTCTAACATGATAGTTCCCAACTGTCCCTGGCACTGTGAATTTAGCTCATTGCTCAGGGATGATACTCAATAAAAGCCATATGCATGTTTGAGATTCTTCACGTATTAGTCACAAAACAACTGCAGGTTGAGCATTCTAATTATGTATTTTTGTTATTTTGTCATTTTCTGCACCATCACATTCATTCTCAAAGTAGAATTTTGAGTATTCGATGTTATCGTCGTTGATGCTTCTGTTGTTGTTGTTATTGTTGTTGATGACGACGACGACGACGACGACGATAATGATGACGACGACGACGATGGATGATGATGATGATGATGATGATGATGATGATGATGATGATGATGATGATGATGATGATGATGATGATGATGATGATGATGATGATGATGATGATGATGATGATGATGATGATGATGATGATGATGATGATGATGACGATGATGATGACGATGATGATGATGATGGTGATGATGATGATGATGATGATGATGATGATGATGATGATGATGATGATGATGATGATGATGATGATGATGATGATGATGATGATGATGATGATGATGATGATGATGATGATGATGATGATGATGATGATTTAAGTGTTGTGAGATGGTGGGTCTAGGGAAGAAAGAGACAGTAGTTTGTGATTGTTGTGGCTGCTGTTACTATAGGACATTCTCATTAACGTACCCTGCAGGAGTTATCCTCGGCGCTCTCCGTCGAAAAACAACGCGTTAGGTAGAACCACCTAGTTCCGGTCGATTCTCGAAGTGTCTGCAATGAATACTAGATCGTTGCTAGATTGCTCAAAGTACATGTATGTGGGGGTGGAAAACAGTACGGTGTCATGTAAAGCTCGAATGAGTAGCAGCAGATAACTGTTTAGTTCTGGCTTGAATTAACAATTTCGTTTCCCTGGTCTGGCGAGGACCGAAAATTCACTACCATCAAAGATCGAGTCGAGTGATCAACTTGCCCGCACGGCGTAATGTATAGGCCTAACTTGTAAGATCGGGTCGATGATGACAAGAAAATATCATTAAAACACACAAAAAGTTTCATTACAACTAAAATCACCGATTATATTAATAACTGACCATTTTTACACTTACAGCTAGTACTCAAACTTTACAACGCAAACAAAACACACCTGCGGGGAGTGTCGTGGTCTCGGCTGTCGCATCAAAACTCAATGCACGAGTTCGCTCAAAGCATGTGGGAGTGGAAAACAGTACTGTGTCATTTGCCATAACCATCGTGGCAAAATTATTGATGGAAAAGTTGTCAAGCTACATGGCATTCCAGCAAACAAGCAACTACTGCAACTTCATGAAGTTATTGAAATCTCAAAGTGTGATGTCAGACATCGATTGACCGACCGAGTTCGACTGCAGCTGCCGAATCAAACGTAAGCGCTGCTCCCAAGCTCGTTTAAGTTGCTTGTGATCGTTTCGCTATCTGATCCGACAATAATTACCAAACATTGATATCAAAAGCACTATTCACAAATTTTGGCGGGTGGTCTACCCCGCACATCTCAAATCTACGGTTAATATCATCTCCACAAGCCGAACTACGTGAAGTTATACATTACGCCGAGTGCGCGCAAGTTGATCGACTCGATGATAGTGAATTTTCGGTCCTCGCCAGACCAGGGAAACGAAATTGTCAATTCAAGCCAGAACTAAACAGTTATCTGCTGCTACTCATTCGAGCTTTACATGAAACATTATATCACACTAGCTCGATCGTCTGCTGGCGTAGTAACTATGGTTCGATCGCGTGCGTCTGCTAGCCAGCTAAGTACGTACGGTGAGGTTTGTTTACTTATCTTTTGTGGGTTTTGTGCATAAAGTATACGTTAAAACAGTCTAATAAGACTATTTTCGATTAGCTTTTAATCTAATTAATCTTTTTGCATGCTTTAATGTCATCCTTTTGCCACGATCTAGCGATCATCCCATGAGCTTCTATTGTTACGAGTCTACCGGAACTAGTGGAAGTAAAGGGACAAAACTCGGGCTGAATTTCCGTTTCAGAAGTGAGAATGTCCTATAGCTACAGTCGCTGCTGGTGGTGGTGGTGGTGGTGGTGGTGCTGCTGCTGCTGCTGCTGCTGCTTGTGCTGATCATGATGATGGTGCAGGAGACGAAGATGATGATGCTCGTACTACTGCTATTGCTGCAAATGTTGCTGTGTCTGTCGCCTCTGCTGCTGCCACCAAGGTCTATTCAGAATACCAAAGTCTAAGTTGTGCTTTCTGCTGCTGCCACCAAGGTCTATTCAGAATACCAAAGTCTCAGTTGTGCTTTCTGCTGCTGCCACCAAGGTCTATTCAGAATATCAAAGTCTAACTTGTGCTTTCTGCTGCTGCCACCAAGGTCTATTCAGAATATCAAAGTCTCAGTTGTGCTTTCTGCTGCTGCCACCAAGGTCTATTCAGAATATCAAAGTCTCAGTTGTGCTTTCTGCTGCTGCCACCAAGGTCTATTCAGAATATCAAAGTCTCAGTTGTGCTTTCTGCTGCTGCCACCAAGGTCTATTGATAATATCAAAGTCTCAGTTGTGCTTTCTGCTGCTGCCACCAAGGTCTATTGATAATATCAAAGTCGAAGTTGTGCTTTCTGCTGCTGCCACCAAGGTCTATTCAGAATATCAAAGTCCAAGTTGTGCTTTCGTCGTTAAATTGACTGCATGTTCTCGCTTTGCACTACATTTGTTCCAACCCAAGGCAGCGAGTACAAGTGTGTGCTGCTGTACACAGGAGCACAGAGTGGAAACACAAGCACACCTGTCACGTTCCAAACGTACCAAGTCGACATTCGTGCTGCATACGCAGTTGCTGATTAGATAAAGACAGAGCTCTCCAGCTTTAAGTGTGTCCGGGATTCCTTTCTCTGTGTCACTCTGAACCGTGGCGCCTGCCGGCGCGATTACTTTGGGAAGCAAGAATAGAGTAAAGTGGATAGCCTTGACTTAACGTGAGCTGATAAAACGGAATGACTCTAGATCTGCAGAACTTCAGACAACACTCGACATCCCCCCTCCCTCTCTCTCTCTCTCTCTGTCTCTGTGTCGCTGTCTGTCTCTTTCTCTCTCTGCCTCTCTCTCTCTGTCTCTGTCTCTCTGTCTCTCTCTGTCTCTCTCTGTGACTATCTCTGTCTCTCTCTCTCTCTCTCTCTCTCTCTCTCACACACACACACACACACACACATATGCATAACTCAACAAAAGGACATTTAAAAAGTACTTCTTCGCAATTTTCCGCTAGTGAAGTGCGGGAACAGAAATCTAACGAGTGAGCGTCAAACACTTAAAACGATTACTCTTACCTGACAAAGGCTCCCCTCTCTTATCTCCGCTTCATGCTCCATCCCCCTCCCCCCCCCCCTCCTCCACCCCCACCTCCACCCCATCTCCTTCCTGGATCAGGAGGTATGATAGACCCCCAATGTCTCCCTTCTCCAATCTTAGGAGGCAAATGACTTCGGGAAAAGAGGCTTGGCAAGCTCATATTCCAACTACAATGGGCGATTTGGTCAAAAGTCTCATCCATCTATCTGCCCAGCCATGCATCCATCCATCTATTTATGCATCCATGCATCCATCCACTCATCCATCCATCCATCCATCTATCCATCCATTTATGCATCCATCCATCCATCCACCCATCCATCCATTTATGCATTCATCCATCCATCCACTCATCCATCCATCTATCCATCCATTTATGCATCCATCCATCCATCTATCCATCCATTTATGCATGCATCCATCCATCCACCCATCCATCCATCCACTCATCCATCCATCCATCCATCCATTTATGCATTCATCCATCCATCCACCCATCCATCCATTTATGCATTCATCCATCCATCCACTCATCCATCCATCTATCCATCCATTTATGCATCCATCCATCCATCCACCCATCCATCCATTTATGCATTCATCCATCCATCCACTCATCCATCCATCCATCCATCAATCCATCCATCCATCCACCCATCCATCCATCCATCCATTTATGCATTCATCCATCCATCCACTCATCCACTCATCCATCCCATTCTCTCTGCTTCGTGCACTTCACGCTGGCTTGTTACTCGGTTGCCGTATCACCTGTAACCTCCCCGATACGTCTGTTGGCTTGTTCAGTTGGCCCCTAGCCTGTTTGATTGCTTGCGTTACTACGTGTTGCTTTGCTTGGTTGGTTGCTTGTTGTTTGCTCGCTCGTTCGTTTGATCGTTCGATGATACATTTTTACAATCAAATCTTGATGTACCCTACAGGTGTGTTTCGTTTCGCGAAAATAGAAACATGTAGGAATTTAGCATTACAGTTCTTCCACGAGAAATTGACAAAAACAACTACTAACCATTCTTGTGAAGAAAATGTCATTTTAGTCCGAAACCAGTTCAACGCGCAACAAAATATAATCTGAAATGAAATATTATTTTAGGCATGGTAATTTGGAACATGCGCCTTAATTGTAATAATTTCTCATATTTTGATAAACTGATAATTTTTGTTAACCCACGAAGAAGTGTTCTTGAAATAAAGCCATTGTACAATTCATACACCATAGACGCAGATTAAACTTTATTAATTTCGAAATAATTCAGACCTGCAATTGGAGTAGTATTCAGGTTTGCAGTAGGTAACCACGACAAAGATGAGCTAAGACATACAGCAGGTACATACAAAAGCACGTGTAAAAACAGTATGTGGGCGGAATAGTCTATGAACCGCAAAGTCCTGATTCGTGAGTAATTTAATCGTAGGAGATACTGGGGAAGAAAGTACTTAGTACAAAATTCTTTTAAAACTTTAGTCATTGTCGGAGTAAAAAGGTTAGTTTTTGAGAGAATTGGAGTGATGGTAGGCCCATTTAGAGCACCAACGATTAAGGCATGTGTGGAAAAAAATCCCCAATTATTGATTACATGCAACCATGTACCTGGAAAATTATTCCTTTTAAACGTCGCCTGATGTAGCTAAATTAAATGTTCATAACGATACATCAGTATATATCTGATGAGTATAACAGAAAAATCGTGTAATCCTAATTTTATGCATCTCTGTTAAAAGATTGCACATATGTTTTTCAGTTCTGAATCAAAACTACACATCTAATAATTGGATACGTGTAGGTGTGTACGTGTACATTCTTCACTTTTGTAATTCGCAATAAAAGATGATAAAAGAAAACATGATTAGCTTTGAGATAGCAAAGAGCTTCTGTCACACATGAACATAACAATGACATCCATAAGTTTTGAAATATTGCACATTTACTGCAACCTTTCGATGGTCGAAAAATGTAGATGTAAATATTAATCAGATTTGCATTGATATGGCAAGGTGTATACAAAGAATATCGCGATGGTGTCCTCCCAGTCAGCACGACCGCAACAAGGTGGCTGTTTGAATATCATTGCAACCTTAAATATAGTCAACATTCTTTCAGAACGCAATAAAGTTCAACAGCAAATACAAAAATGTAACACAAAGTATTGCATTGAAATGGCAAGATTTTCCTGGCTAGAGATACACGACGAGTACATAATTGTGGCTACTGTGTTTTTATTGCATTGGAATGGCCTTCTTTTCTTGAACATAATGTTTATAATGTCCATGAGCGGATTCCTACGATTTGTCCAAATTTGACATGATGAAATATTTGTCAACATCGTATGGATGTGAAATTGTTGTCGCTGTGAAGATATCATGATTGGTGAGTTTCCACAGTAGGAGTGAACCATCATGGAACACATTCTACCTTAAGTTGTCGTTCTCTAGAAGAAACGAACACAGTGCCATCTTTTCACAATGTGTTGAGGATGGCAACATTTTCAGTTAGCAAGCTCAACAAAATTTCCCCTCAATCATCAGTTAGCAGATTATTATCATCTGTATAGCACCGAATGTGTTTCTTCATGATTTGCTGGCATTTGACAAGTGTTCATCGAAATCGATGCAGGCAAAGGTTGGTTGATAATTGAACTGCCAGATACATCAGCGGTTGCAACACATGGCCTTAGCCACTGATTTAAAAAACACTCAGGGCATTGCTTGAAGGATACGGGCTCCCCACGACACAAAAACACGGTGCACGCCATTGCTTGATGGAGGAAGGTTTTAGTCGACTTGACCAGTGCAGTTCATGTCCACTTGCAGGTCAAGCAAGGGCAGGGGGAAGCTGTGTGGGGAGTCGATGTAGTGGAGGGCAGGGGGGTAGCGCTGCACTGTGGCGATGAGAAATGCTGCCGTGACGCCCTGGACGAACTGTCTGTACTCGGACAGCCGCTTGTCGTTGGTGGTCTTGCAGAAGTGCGTCTCGTGGCAGGCTGTAAAGGCAGAGGCAGTGGTCAGTTTGGCGACGTTTCATTTACGCGCACGTAGATCTTATATGCATTTTATACTAACCCTTTGGTCATTGGTCCATTCGATCAGTTTCCGATCAGCACCGATGTTTATTCACATGCCGAAAACAGTCGGGATTCCGAGCCACATAAATCATCTGATCAAAATATATGACGATAAACTGGAACAAGTGAAAACCTTGAGCATAGGTTGTTACTTATTATTAAGAACAGTACGACGTGTAGTTGAGGTTTTGAAAAATGTCAGGTAGAACTTGTCTTGACTACCGTTTCCACTGCAAATGCGATAATTTGCAAGCATGGTCGACGGTTTCATGCTACTAAGTGCATGTGATATGATGACCTGTTCTGAATTCTTCAGTATTCTTCCCATCGTTTTTAAGTGCCATACTGTTATGGTTCAAATATTATTCCATTTTCTATATTGTTTGAGGCATTTGCGATGTCGATGTTTTGGCGGGAACAAGCCTAAGCTTCGCAATTTGAGACCGCCTTGAACCAGTCGTTCACAAAATAATGGATTATGCAATCATGAAGTTGATTGGTTGAGGATGGTGGCACATGTGCTGTGAGTGACTCTTCAGTCTGGAAGATTAAGGATTTTCTTATCAGTTGACTCTAAGAATGTCATCATGAGCAGACGTATTTCGAGCAGCTCCGTGTTGAGGTGGAACACGTTAAAGAAATTCTTCGTCCTCCTCCTGACCATCTGAAAGGTTGTGCCAAGAACAGCGTTTTCCCTGAATGAAGACCAAGCTTTCACCGGGCTATGAAGCCGAGTTTGTCGCATGGAAAGTTCATGGTGGGTGCACATGGACAGTTCGTGTTTGTTCGGGCAAGTGTGTGAGCCCGCCGTGCTTATGGCCTGTTCCTCTCATCTCGAGGTAGCGCCTTGAGAGAGAGTGTGCTTATGAATGTCCATTCCTGAGTGGATATCGTTTTGGGCAGAAGTTTTCATTGATGGAGAGTCGAGAACAGTCTTCGCTCATCTGATTGAACTTGTGAGTAATTTGGGTCAATTTTGATTTCGGGTCAGTGGAATTAACCCTCTACCTTTTCAGTCACAGAGAGTAGACTGACAGAATTGATTTATATTTTCATTCATATTGCATTGAATTTGATTTCACTTGATTAAAGAAAAATTTTTATGAACATTGTGTCACGTCATGCGAGCATGTGATGAGATGAGTGAAATAATTATCCCGCCCTCCATGAGTGATACTCCTAGACACGAAAGCAGAAAGAATTAGAGTGAATTGTATGTGAGTGTGGAGGGAGGTGATACATACATTGCATTCTATGCAGCAATGCAAAATGCGGGATAACATCCACATTATGGGAGGCAGTACATGGCTACAGCATATGCGTATTTGCTTCAGTCACGTTAGTCATTCAATACTTCCAGCTGAATTTGAGGGGAAGTATTACCTCTGTGGTTCTCTACAAGGTATGCCTAGGCATACCAGTGGCCAGACAAGCCAATCTTTACTATCACATTGCAGTGACTAATCTAAAATACACTGCGAATTTCCCTCAAATGTTTTGTGTTCAGATATGTCACGTTTTAAACGCATCTTTATGCGCGTAAACAGTGCAAAATGTGGTTTAAAACAACATTGCAAATGTGGTGTGAAAGCATCAACATAATCTCGTGAAAATTACTTGATTCCCCATATTCGTGCCATCTTCTTGCACGCACTCGCGCACTTGGCGCACGCAGTGCTTTGGTTCGATCACGACAACATTTTCATAGAGTGACTTTAACATTGAAAACAAGGAAACTCACTTGAGCATATCCGCTAAAATTTAGACCGCGCCCCCTACTGCCACAGTAGGAAAATTCTTCTCACATCTCCAACTGATCAAAGCCTGTTTGCATCAAAATTAATGTTTTGAAAATATAACGTGGGTTGGCGTCGTTTGGTGTAGACGGGCAGTGTTAAGTGTCGGTACAGTCAACCATCGTCTCGCCTTCAGTAGGCCTACTTATCGACTACAGAAGGGCGTGCACTACCGATGTGCAGAACGCCTTTATAATGTAGGGTACGAACACATTACGAGTATACTTGAAACAATGTAGACATGGCGCCCAGGCGTGCTTTCTTTTTTCAAAAAATTTTCGCTCAAGACGTTACCATAGTAGGCCTACACGTGTATACGTGTCGTGAACTATTCCAATGACGCCGAACTGAACGCGCAAGGAGAGAATGATGATCTGTGTGGAGTAAAGGACCTCTGTATCTAAGAAGCAACTTGGACAAAAAATTATATGCACCAAAACAGGATCATTTAAAGCCAAAATGGAATCAAGCGCAATAAGAGGGGTTTGAGAGATGTTTGATTGTAAAAAGTTGCACTTCTAAAGTTGGCACAAATGAGCTAGAATTAAACAGCTTACAAAACCAAAAACGTTGAATCGTTACAGTTAAAAGTCTCTAAAGTATCGGAAATGCATTTTTACATATTAAAAATTAAATTCACCGTTTTCATATTTCACGATCACCACAGCATCTCAGACATGGATTGCTTGAGGGCATGTGGTTGAGTGTCTGCTCCAGGATCCGTTCATCGATGTTGCACCGAAAACTACCAGGTCAAGGACAAGGCCGTACTACACGAGGCAAATGTACACGTTCCACACTCTCCAACGTGCGTCACTGTGGGTTGCGGTTAGAATTAGTCGAGCAAGAGCATCAGTACTGCTCTGCGATAAAGATATTTTTTTGTCGTGTAGATAGTATTAGTGTGGACCGTGTAGAATCGCCTCGTGTATTACGACCTCAGTCACCACTTTCTACCGGTCGCTTTCGCCTGCCTCA
>JAWQFJ010005040.1:80000-89007 GCA_034096865.1 Theodoxus fluviatilis
GGAGACAAGTTTACCTTTCCACGGCACGGGGTCCAGAATGTCACAGTGACCGAAACCCTGAAATCAGAAAACACCAGCACTAAGAAAACTGGCTGCTGAATTCTCGGTTCGTTGTTGCACACATGCATTCTCCACATACAAAAACATAAAGAGAGCAGAAATACTACTTTTGTATCAAAGAGGAATTCGTTTGTAAATGTTTAATTTAAATAAAACTATTTTGGGTGATTCAGAAAGCGGCATGACCATGAAACGGCGTACATGGCATGCTCCTTCGGAAAAAAGGCTAACATTCAAATCAGACATTGTTCTTACATTCTTGCCCTTACTTATATCAGAGCCTGTTTTGCAAAGACATCTACAGATACAAAAATTCAGAAGCATAATGTTCAGAAGTGTATATCCTTCAATCCTCACACTCAACGAAGACTTAAATGATCATCATGTTCCGTTACTGAGTAAGATTTGTCACGTTTACATTGCTGTTAGTTGCCATGCAAATCAAGTTACTTTGCAAACACAAATGCATTTAGTCAAGATTGGCCCATCTGAATTGAAATTGTACAGATTTTAATTAAATTTTCAGAAAATTTATCGCAAGCTTGGAAAAAGGATATGAAAAGTATACAGCGGTTTAAAAAAGGGACGTAACAGAGAATGACCCCTCATCCCTTATATCTGCCTGTAGCTCTTCACCTCCAGTGCCTCGGTACTCATGTTGCTGAGGCAGGTCAGCTGGGGCCAATGAAGAAGATCCACCTCAAGAGTGACGTACGCTATGGCACTATCTGCAGAGGCAGCTGTTTTCTGCACAGCAGCAGTAGAGTATCCTTTTTACGTGAATTTTCACAGGTCTAATTGTAGTTGTTGCTGCTGCTGTTGTTGTTGTTGTTGTTACCTCCGCCAAAGAGGTTGTGTTTTACCCTCGGTTCGATAATAAGTTAGCAAAATAATTTCTAAAAGTTCAAGACGAATCCTGATAAGATTTGATGGAAGGTCAGGGTTCACCTAAGAGAGAATCCCTTCAAATTTGGGAGTTATCTGTTATCTCGTTTTGGAAGTACGGCCCAATAGACTTTTTTTTTCTCGCAATCACGAAATTGACGACGTCAAACTATTGATAACGTCGTTGTACGCGTTCGGCCCTCAGAAAACGCTTTTAGCCAACAAACTGCAATAAACTTCGTAGTATCAGGCCTGGCTGGCAGAAAATCCTTCCTGAATTAGTTATGCAGGCCATGGAGGAGTAGTTGTAGTTTCCTTGGTGAAAGTTTGCGCTCTCAGAGTGATCTCTAGTTATTGTTGCTGTTGTTGATATGGGTCTAAATATTTTTAATGAAAGAAATTTCTGGCAAATATTCTGCGACGATGTTTTTTATTTTGCAAATGTATGTCCGGTTACTACGTTGATAAGCACTCCACGCCATGTCCTTATCCTGGGTAGATTTATCTACATTACGCTCTTTTATTGAAGTTTTACTACATGCAGGGCTCACGCATGCTGTAAATCGATGTTTGGAAAATGAATCGACGAGAAAAGGCTGCCGATTTCCTATTGTGCACAAAGAATCGGGGAGCATAGCGTAATTTTCCCGCTGCTACGCAGACAACGGCTGCTGTGAAGGCAGTGCCACAAAAGACGTACCTTAACGTTGAGGAGGAGTCTAGGACACTTCCAGGAGTTGTAGAACTGTCGGAAGTCAAAGCCAGGAATGGCACACTTGAGGAAACCCTCCTCAGACAGCTGGGTACCGTACATGAGTGCAGGCACGTTTACACCCACGCCCGCCTTGGCAGCAGCGCTGAACGGCTCCAGAAACACAGAGGCCTGCAGAGGGAAACATTACAACGAAATTGTCTAATACAGGAGTTTTAACTCGATATTTACATATTTGACTACTGGTCATTGGTTAAAGCTGACCTGCTTCCAAATGTCTACTGACTGTGCTACTAGGCTACATATACACACAGTTTCGGTCTTCAATGCACGCTTTCCATCTGGTCTGCCCATGAACTCTTTCTAGCTTTGGCAAAAATAAAGAAAAGAATAACAATAATTATTTCCAGGTAAGTCATTTACCGCAGTAGACATCCAAGTCCGTGATTGCCGCAAACAACAGGTTTACAGTTCTAAAATGTAGAGTGATGTCACTGCACGAGGCGTGGTATTGTGAGGCTCAGAAGGTACAAAACAGGAACAAGTTCTGGCCTGAATACTGCCAGAATGATCTTTGACTACGTCGTTGTGAGAAATAACCGTGTCATACGACGTAACATTCATACGTGTATGTACGACTGACACATTCGAGACATGAAGAAAAAGATCACTTACAGTTGAAATATGTACAAAATGTATGCTGCTATGCTGCCTTTTTTCGTTTGCCATTGTGCGTCGACAGTGACAGCTCTTGCCAGACTCAGCTACACTGAGCATGTGCTTACCTGGAACAGCGAGCTGTTCTGCATGAGCATGCGCAGTGTGCAGTCGCAACCGGAAGAGTGGCACAGCAGTGACATTTTGGACCAATCCAACATGGCTAACGTTCGATTCAACATCGTCTTCTGCAGCTGCAAGCGAAGAGAGAAGTGAAAGACAAGTAATTCTAGCTGTAAAAACCATCACATTCACGACAGTAAATGCTGTCTTTATTCACTGCATATCTGACATCTCATTTGAAACATGACGTGCACTTGTAATACGTTAGGAGGAACGTAGACATCGACGTCTTTTACAGAATACGTCTGCAGTTCAAGTTCAAACAAAGCTAATCTAATTTTGCATGAAGAAAAGCATGAAAATGTTTAGCAATTAAAAATAAATTATGAGAAGTGATTTTGATACTTTTAGCGTAAAATTCTTTTTTTTAATTGTCGGTGACAACATTTTAAAATGGTTCTGTCTATAAACAATTGCATTCTCCCCCCCCCCCCCTCCCCCCCTCTCTCTCTCTCTCTCTCTCTCTCTCTCTCTCCCTCTCCCTCTCTCTCTCTCACCACCACCTCCAGTACCACCACTGGCCACCATCCCCCTCAGTGCATCATCCCTTCTCCTTGCATCTGTCCGTCCGTCCGTCTGTCTCTGTCTCACCCTGTGTCTGTTTGCTGCTTGCTAGTCTGCCTGCTTGTCTTCCTCTCTTCCTGCCACTCCTTACCCAGGCGATTTCCTGGAAGAAGACACTGAGGTCCTGGCCTAGCTGGCCCTCGCCTTGCTGCAGGACGGGAAACCGGAAGTCCAGGCCGAAGACTGCCAGACCGTGGGATGCCAGCTGTCTCTGCAGAGTCTCGTAGAACTCCGCCAGCACGATGCCATTCAGGCCTCCAATGAAGACGACTGGAGCAAAGGTGCCCGACTCCAGCGGAAAGAAGGCTGAATGAAAAGGTAAACAGCGCTGAATGATCGGGATTGCATTACATGTCGCTTGAGGAGCTAAATAATTATACAGCAAGCTTTTGATCGACTTACATGCGCACGCACGCATACATAAACGTACACAAATGCACACACGATAGCGCATGCACGCACAAACACACACACACACATACAATCACACACATACACTAACATACACTAACACACACATATACACACACATATGCACAAGCACACACATACTGAGTTAAGACATTTTCACCGGGGGAAGAGCTTTGTAGTGTGGATAAGTGGCATTGTATGATTTCAGCTTCCCCTCCCTCCCCCCCTCTTCCCTCCCCCCCCCTACCCTCCTCTCTCTCTCTCTCTCTCTCTCTCTCTCTCTCTCTCTCTCTCTCTCTCTCTCTCGTTCTCGCTCGCTCACACGCATGCACATACACGCGCGCGCATGCACACACAAATACACAAATATACACTCAGAAATACACACTCGTGCACACAAACACACACACACACAGACACACACACAAACTCACACACACAAATACACACACACACACAAAGACACACACACACACGCACACACACAAACACAAGTACGCACGTACACACGCGCGCGTCCGCGTGCGCACACACTCATCCACACACACACCTTTGGTGTGTAGAGGGGACTTGTCCATGGTTTCTGTGAAAGTGAGTTCGCCCACTTCAAAGGGACCGACATCGTAGGGGTTGCCTTTGTCTACATAGATGCTCTGCCCTGTCGCTGAGGGGGATAAATCGTTGTCATGAAGTGAATCGAAATCCACTGTCAGCTTGAATGTTTCAATGTAAAATGAATGTTCGTGAGCACAACATTTAAAAAGTGGTTTTAAAAGTTGTATTGACAGAGTGTCGGGAGCACAGCGCCGACACACTTGAAAACCTCTTGTTCTAAAGCGCGTCAGCTGTCTCGCTTATATACAAGTTTCTTGTCCTCTTAGAGGGCAGAGGTGCAGGAGAAAATATTGAAGTGAATGTGCCAAGATAGCCTTGCACTATTTTTCATAATAAAAGCATGCCTTAGGGCTTGTATAATTATGTGTGTGTGTGTGTGTGTGTGTGTGTGTGTGTGTGTGTTTGTTAAAAAAATATTAATATCTATTTCAGCAACTAATTTATGGGAATGGGATACTAGAGGCCTCCACAAAGGCGGCAAATTTTATGGAAAGGACGCAAATTTTCCTTGTGTCACCTAAAACGCTAAATGAGAACTGAGGTGAGATTAGACGCCTTTTCAACTTTCCCCGTAACACCGCACCCACAATGATATTGTGGTATCTGTAACACCGCACTCACAATGATATTGTGGTATCTGTAACACCGCACTCACAATGATATTGTGGTATCTGTAACACCGCACTCACAATGATATTGTGGTATCTGTAACACCGCACTCACAATGATATTGTGGTATCTGTAACACCGCACTCACAATGATATTGTGGTATCTGTAACACGCACTTTGTCACATGAATGTGGTATCTCTTGTTGCTTTTGTCAAGTCCCCAACACAACCAGTTCCCTACACACACCCCCGACGACAAAAACGCCTGTGTTTGTGAAATCGCATTCCTAGAGCCGTCCTTAACTCCGCTGTGCTTGCGCCAGACATTGGGTGTATTCGAACTCGCTTACGTCAGTCTTCCCGTCCTTGTGACCGACAACACGATTAGGTGGGGTCTTTTCCTCAATGACCGGCACACATGAAGAATACTACAGAGGGGGGGGGGGGGGTGACGGGGGGGGGGGGGGGGGGGGGGGGGGGGGGGGGGGGGGGGGGGGGGGGGGGGGGGGGGGGGGGGGGGGGGGGGGGGGGGGGGGGGGGGGGGGGGGGGGGGGGGGGGTGATGAAGAACTGTACAAGAAATTCATATTTAGGTGTCAGGACATCCTACTACTGGCAGAAGCCAGACAATTCTCATCGAGGGTGGCAAGGCCACCCTTTGGACATTGTTGGACATTACTTTTTTCACTACATCACAGGAAGGAACCCATCTGATTGGCTGTTCGAGGGAGTGCCCAAAGGAGTGTCCGACGGACATGAAAAATAGTACGTGTTTTTGTTGGGCGGACACTAGACAGAACATTGCTTTAGCCACTTGCAAGCGCAACATTTCCTATGGAAACATCATAGTTGCCAGAAATTTGTCCACGTGTGAGGAGGCCTTCACATGTCATTTATGAATATTGTTTTGAGAAAGAAAATACGCAAAGATTTGTCTGATTTCCTTCTACTTTATATTTTCCACTAGGGTAGAATTATTGAATTAGTTCATACATTCACAGCAATGCCTCAGATCCTTCTATCAAGTACCTTACTGTTATCGACGCAGCTTACTCCATTCAGGTTCTTCATGAGAAAAAGATCTACACAGAGATGTGAAACGCATCTCTACTCACCAAGTGCAACCACTGCAACAAGCAGAGTCAAAGCTGTGAAGCCTCGGGCCATTGCGAGCGTGGACAGACGCAGCCAGTGTTCTCTCCGGAGGTCAAGGGAGTGTCGTATGCAGGGCCCGAGATGTCCACATCAAGTGAGAGGTGCTAGCTTAGGTGGAGGGGGGGGGGGGGGGGGGGGGGTACACGATATCGGGGTGGTGGATGCATACATACCCAGTGCGCCTCGGGTGGACGGAAACGTGATTGGCCATCAGTGAAGGAATATAGCCACCGCTACGCAGCGGTCGAAGAGATCGCCACGTCAGCACGCTGCAGATGTAAATGGTCTTGATTAACGAAGATCTATTAAGTGCCTCATACCTATCTGAAAGCAACTCCCGTATACACATATTTACGACTATCACAAGTCGCATCTCAGACTCTCAGGAGGTTTTTACCCATGCAAAGAGACGTTTGTATTCTAGGCATATTTAGATAGCTAGTCCAGAGGGAGCTTGCTGATGCTATTTGGCGCATGAAATGATAGACGAAAAGAAAAGAAATGAGAGATTTGATGAAAGAACTCGGACAAACCTTGGAGAGAATGACCAAAGTAATTTCTCTGAGACTTGCCCAGAGCTCATTTATCCCCAAATGACCAACTCAAACGGAGCACTATACTTCTTTCAGGACAAAATCCCATAATTCACTTGATTTTTGGTTCCCTATGTGGCATTGATAACACATGAGGACTAATCCCCAGATACGTAAATGATAAGTTCATACCTGCCTCCTCACCTGGGCTCATGTGAATGACATGGAAAGACTTCCTACTACAGTAAATACTGTAGAAGTTTCGTCAGACGTTTCTTGCTATTCATGGGCGATAATGTACGTTGTATTTGTAACTGTAGAGTCGTCTCCTCCGCCCCCCCGGAATTTGTAGGTGCGCCTGCGCACGAGTCTTTGAACTGTCGTCTGCTTCTTTGTGAGCAGGCCAATACTCGTGCGATTCATATGCAATTTCCCATATTTCATGGCGATTAAATATAAAACTGTTGTAGATTTTCTCATCGTTGAATGAATATAGCGGATTCGTTCGATCTGTCAAGTCTCCTTCATTGCTGTTGCCAATCAAACATGAAGATGAACGCTGCCATCTTTGGTGTTGGCTTACCTGCGTTCCGTTGCACTTTGCTTCATCTCTGCTACAATGTAGCAGGCTCAGGAGTTTCGATTGGTTGGTTTCTTTAATTACTTAAAAAGCATATTATCATTATAAGTAGAGGGTTTTGGAGGACCTCTTTGTATACATGAATCCCCACAAATGATTCCCTTCAATGTTTATCCCTCTGGTCGACTAGCGTTTAATGAAAGCGTTAGGGCGAGGAGGAGTACGGAGGAGAAGCAGGGGAGAGAGAAGGAAGAGAAGAAGCGCGCAGAAGAGGATGTGAGAAGAAGGAGGAGAGAGGAGGAGGAGGAGGAGGAGGGAGGAGGAGGCGGGAGGAGGAGGCAGGAGATGGAGGAGGAGGAGGAGGAGGAGTGAGAGGAGGAGGTGGAAGATGAAGTAAGCATCAGCCTGTAAGAAGAAGAAGATGAAGCCGCAGAAGGAGGAAAGAGGAGGAGGGAGGAGAAGCAGAGGAGGGAAGAAGAAACGGGAAGGAGCGAGGAGAGGGGAGCCAAGAGGAGTAGGAGTATGAAAGTAGGATGGCGGAGCAGGCAGATGAAGAGAGAGTAGAAGAGAGAAAGAGTAGGAGGAGGAGTCGGCGGAGGAGAAGGAGAGGAGGAGGAGGAGGAGGAGGGAGGAGGAAGGAGAGAGGAGGAGGAAGGGGGAGGGAGGAGGAAGTAGAGGAGGAGGAGGAGAGGAGAAGGAGGAGGGGGAAGAAGAAGGAGGAGGAGGAGGAGGAGGAGGAGGAGGAGGAGAGTGGGAGAGCGGAGGGGGAGGAGATAGAGGAGGAGGAGATAGAGGAGGAGGAGGAGGAGGAAGGAGAGAGGAGAAGGAAGGAGAGAGGAGGAGGAGGAAGAGGAGGAGGGAGGGGGAGGAGGAGGCAGGGAGGAGAGGAGGAGGGGAGGAGGGAGGGAGGAGGGGTAGAGAGGAGGAGGAGGAGGAGAGGAGGAGGAGGAGGAGGAGGAGGAGGAGAGGGAGAAGAAAGAGGAAAGAGGAGGGAGAGGAGGAGGAGGGAGGGAAAGAGAGGAAGGAGGGGAGGAGGAGGAGGAGAGTAGGACGGCTGCTGAGGTGCGGAGGTAGGGAGGAGGCGGAGGAGGCGGAGGAGGAGGAGGTGGCGGCGGAGGAGGAAGCACGTAGGAGTATTATTCTGCGGAGGAGGAAGGAAGAGGAGGAGAGAAGTCCGTAGAAGAAGGCACAGGAGAAGAGAAGAGGGAGAGCGGCGCAAAGAAGGAGTAGAGACTTTACGTGACTTTGTTTTGTATTTTGTACCGACACCCTTCCCCTCAAACTCGTCAAGCTACACGTATGGCGAAGCTCTGCACCTTATTGATTATGGTTACCTTCTTTGCCCCCTTGCGGCGCTTGCGTGTTCCCCGGCCGTTTGTTGCACGTACAGTTTTAGTGAAGAGCTTTGTGTAACTGATTCCCTTCCGCTTGCGTGACCGCCTTCTCTGTCTTGCTCGTACTTCATCACTCTGTTCTTGGCGTTTTGTCCTCAAGGAATGATCAGCGACGCAGTGTTTTAGCTGCAGATAAGTAGAACTGAGCTCTGGTGCTATGGTGCCCCAACTCTCCATTTTTTTGCCCATTGTCTGTCCAAGACAGCACGACTGTCGACATCACGAGGGCGGTGAACTTGCTGCGTGACAAGCTGAACTCTCAAACAACCGTACAACATCTTCATTCGGCATTCCCCAAGGATGCAATGTCCGACACCCATCGCTGCTTCTTCCATTCCCCTCGCAACACCAGCGTTTGCCGAGGCCATATATAAGTTATCCGCCCAGCCGCCATCCTCGATGCTCTCCCGCTTCGACGTTGGCGTAATGACAACCCGGTCTATTCTCATAAGTAATGCATAGGTTTTCTAATGGCAACCATTTAATTTTCTTCATAGTAACTAGATGGGCGGATTTCAACGTTTCCACAGTTCACACCTCCTACCTCTAAATTCCTACAGTAAAATGTGTTGTATCTGCGAGCGAAATACATTCACAGAAGTTTCTATTGACCCAGATCTTGATCTTCCGCAAGGATTTCAGCTCTTGT
>JAWQFJ010005045.1:7500-19579 GCA_034096865.1 Theodoxus fluviatilis
TCAAAGCCTTATACACCATATATAGGTCAGGTATCCAATCTCAAAAACTTCAGAGAAAATTGGAAAAATGTGAAAATGGCTGTTTTTTATACAACATTTACGGCCCCTGCGACCTTGACCTTGAAGCAAGGTCAAGTCACTATGTATGCTTTTTGACACCTTGTCATCATACACCATCATGCCAAATTGTGTGTTGATAGACTTAATAGTCTCTGAGAAAAATCCAACGTTAAAGTTTTTCATGGACGCCCCGACGGACGAAACGGGTGAGTACATAGACTCACTTTTGCTTCCCATGTGAGTCAAAAAACACTTACTAGTGTGGTGGAGGCAAGGTGATGCTGTGTCTGGTTGGTGATGTAGGCTCCTTTGATGTACAAGACAGGGAGGAGGCAAACCCGTATTATTCTTGGATGACAGTGGTCTCCCAAGAGACTGGTGGTGGTGGTCTCCTCAGGTCTGCCGACTACCTCCTTATCAAAGAAATGCCGGGAGTGAGGGGGAGCCAGGCTTGGGATTGGCCGTCATGATCTCAGCCTGTCTTAGAGTTTGTGTTTTCTTAATGATAGAAAAAGGCTTATTGCTGCCTTATAGTTAACCGAAATTATTCATACCAAGTGTTACATACCTCGATAGGAATAATAGAGTCAACCGAATGAATATATTGCACCATTGCATTCAGATGTCTTAATTTAGAGAAAGCATCAAATTTGTATCTTGTATCTAACAATTTAGGCATAGTGTGCAAGAAGGACAGGAGGGAACTGTCCACAGTCATTTGTCCAATAAACAAACGATGGGAAAGGCTGCTCTGCGACTTTCCCATACTGATAAGCTACATAGTAGGCTGGTCTTACAACCTAGACGACATGGGCATCTGAGACGCAGGATACATGATAGATGGAGGAGAGAGGGGGGGGGGGGGGGGGGGGAAGAGAGAGAGAGAGAGATCACAACTCAACATCCACTCAAGGCTTTCTGTTTCAATCATTTCAAAGAGGAGCCTCTACCAAGTAGTCCCCAGAACTTCGTGCCTCCAATAGTGTTCAGTGATGGAACACTGGCATCATCCCAACTCTGACACAAAAAGTGCCAGTTGTCAGATGCTGTCTGCCCTCCCAAGTGACGTGAATGTGCTTGACTCGGCAAATGCCCTGCAACATGCTGACTTATTGAACACAAAAACACAGCTCACAAACAGAATCAAAACCCACAGCACTGATGTTGTCATGTCCATGCAAGACATACTCACACGCTTGGAAAAAATACAACAAGATATCACATCACTCCAAACCACTGTGCGATGTCTTGCAGACAAACAAAAATCCTCCAGACAAACACAGGGATGTTTCTGCAAATGCCGACAAACATCCTCTCATCCACTGCCTGACTCAAACACAAAAATGAACACAGGAAACAACTCAGCAATGCAACGAACAGACACTGCCTCGAATGGCCAGACACCAGTAACCAAATCCACCACTGCACCTCCCTCTACCCTGCACAACAGCCGTGTTTAATCATGGCTACAGATCTAAACCTGTCTCACAAACAAAAAAGGAAGCCACTCACTTGTAGCTTTCGATCCTCATCCGAGGATCTTCCTCAGCAAACTGAAGGCTGGAGAGAACTGGGTTCAGTCTCACACTCCCGCGAGTAAACTCACGCAGTGTGACTGAAGGAGCGAAGAGTAGATCGCTGGTAGTTGGTGTCGGCCCCGGTCAAGGTTCAGGGTGGGGCTGTGGGCTGAGATGTAAATAGCCTCCTTCACTCCTCTCTGGAACCATCTCTGCTCCCTGTCTAGCACACTGATGTTGTCCTTGTCGAGGTGGTGCTTGTGTTCGAGGAGGTGCTCCCCGAACGGTGAAGTGTGCTTGTGGCGCTCCTTTACACGTTTTTGAAGTTTCCTTTCCAACTCCTCCACATAGTCCTCATCACAGTCATTGCATTTCTGCCGTGCTGTTTAGTTTGCCTGACTGGACTTTGACCCAATTCTTCTTCCACCCCCACCCCCCACCCCTCCCATCCACAGCGCGGAGGCTGGCAGTGGGAGAGGTATCAGGTTACCCTGCTGCCTGTTCAGTACTGTCGTGTACACAACGTAACAAGATTTCTTTGCTAGGGATGGTTATTGAAAGTTTCTCATGATCTGAAATTAAAGATCAGTTCTTGCTCTTTCCATTAACATGAAACATATGCCACTATTTCGCTCGAGGAAAAATCTTCATTTGGACAGTTAAACACCCGGCCGCCACATTTGCCATTTGGAAAGCTATATAACAGTAACATGTGAAAATGCCTGATTCACAGCCACATTTAATTTAAACCTTCGTAATGGACACCCATAAATTTTCCGTAAAATGTGTCATGCACAAAGAGCAATAGCCGCATGTGATGAAGAACTTACTTTCATAGCTGAAGAGTTTCTCTCATTTGTAACAGGCAGGCTAAACAGGCACATCCCATCTGACATATCATAACTTCATTTGTCACAACTGCAAAACTTGTGACGCACAAATGTTCATAGTTAAAGGTTTATGTCGCACCATGGCGTTGTTGTTGAAATAACACATCAATTTTGAAGTATTATCCTAATTGTTTGAGGCGTTATTGGAGTTTGTACAGAAGAAAACGCTCAAAATAGTTTACACTAGGGTAAGCATTTTTCACGCCCATCACAAGCTCTCACTGCGTGCCCTTCAAAATACGGTTTCTGAACTACTCAGCTGTTGCTTTAGTTATGGAAGTATACCCATTATAAACACAAGACTGCCTCACAGTTCTGCTCCTGAGGCGAAAATATGTTAAAATCGCTGGTGTAATGTTTTCCCTCCCCAACATTTTCCATTTCGTAATCATGAGTTGCTGTGCTTGTTTAATTTTCGTTGTCATGTGTCCACGCGGTTGAGTCCACCTGCCGACAGTCCCTCCTTATCAAAGAAATGCGCGGACCTCAGGGAAGCCAGGCTTGGGATGGGTGGTTGTGATCTCAGTCTGTCTCTGGGTTGTGTTTTCCTAATGATAAAAAACGCTCATTGCTGCCTAATACTTACTCGAAATTATTCACATCAAGTGTTGCCTCATCAGGCACAACAAAGTCAATCGAATGAATATTGCACCATTGCAATCAGATGTCTTAATTTTGAGAAAGCAACAAATTTGTCTCTTAACTCTGCAAGGCATGCAAGGACTACAGGAGGGAACTGTCCGTGGTCACGTGTCAAGTCCAATTAAACAAATCAATCCTAGGTTGTGGTATTATAAAGTTATTTACACGAATATTTGAATGTTGGAATAAGTTTATCAAATAATCAGGCACATCACAATCATTAATTCTTTTCATTAAGACACATTTATTGAATTGTAAATGCTTATGAAAAGGCAATATGTTAGGTTCTTTCATTTTGTCATTTGTAGAGAGTGAACTATCTGTTATCATAAGTTAGAGGCTCTTCGATACAATGACTTCAGCCTTTTCATGTTAGGAAGGAGGAGAGGAAGGAAAAGGAAGGAGGAGAGGAAGGAGGAGGAAGGAGGATCACGTGAAGGAGGAGGAGGAAGCAGAAGGAATTAGGATTAAGGAGGAGGAGGAAGCAGAAGTAATTATCGAGGAGGAGGAAGGAGGAGGGCGAAGGAGAAGGAAGGAGGAGCGCGAGGAATTATATAAGGAAAAGGCGGGAGGAGGAAGGAGGAAGGAGAAGGAAGGAGAAGGAAGGTGGACGAGGAAGGGGAAGTAATTATCAGGGAGGAGGAAGGAGAAAGAAGGAGAAGGAAGGAGGAGGAGGAAGGAGAAGGAAGGAGAAGCGCGATGAATTATATAAGGAAAAGGCGGGAGGAAGAAGGAGAAGGAAGGAGAAGGAAGGAGGACGAGGAAGGGGAAGTAATTATCAGGGAGGAGGAAGGAGAAAGAAGGAGAAGGAAGGAGGAGGAGGAAGGAGAAGGAAGGAGAAGCGCGAGGAATTATATAAGGAAAAGGCGGGAGGAGGAAGGAGAAGGAAGGAGGAGGATGAAGGAGAAGGAAGGAGGAGGAGGAAGCAGAAAGAATTAGGATTAAGGAGGAGAAGGAAGGAGAAGTAATTATCGAGGAGGAGGAAGGAGGAGGAGGAAGGAGGAGGATGAAGGAGGAGGAAGGAGAAGGAAAGAGGAGGAGGAAGCAGAAGGAAGGAGGAGGAGGAAGCAGAAAGAATTCAGGGATTAAGGAGGAGAAGGAAGGAGAAGTAATTATCGAGGAGGAGGAAGGAGGAGAGCGAAGGAAAAGGAAGGAGAATTAAGGAGAAGGAAAGAGGAGGAGGAAGCAGAAGGAAGGAGGATTCAGGAAGAGGAGGAAGGAGGAGAGCGAACGAGAAGGAAGGAGGAGCGCGAGGAATTATACAAGGAAAAGTGGGGAGGAAGAAGGAGAAGGAAGGAGGAGGAGGAAGGAGTAGGAGGAAGGAGAAGGAAAGAGGGGGAGGAAGGAAAAGGAAGGAGGAGGAGGAAGGAGAAGGAAGGAGGACGAGGAAGGGGAAGTAATTATCAGGGAGGAGGAAGGAGAAGGAAGGAGGAGCGCGAGGAATTATATAAGGAAAAGGCGGGAGGAGGAAGGAGAAGGAAGGAGGAGGAGGAATTAGGAAGGAGGAGGAGGAAGCAGAAGTAATTATCGAGGAGGAGGAAGGAGGAGGGCAAAGGAGAAGGAAGGAGGAGCGCGAGGAATTGTATAAGGAAAAGGCGGGAGGAGGAAGGAGGATGAGGAAGGAGAAGGAAGGAGGAGGAGGAAGGAGAAGGAAGGAGGAGGAGGAAGGAGAAGGAAGGAAGATGAGGAAGGAGGAGGGCAAAGGAGAAGGAGGAGCGCGAGGAATTATTAAGGAAAGGCGGGAGGAGGAAGGAGAAGGAATGAGGAGGAGGAGTAGGAAGGAGGAGGAGGAAGCAGAAGTAATTATCGAGGAAGAGGAAGGAGGAGAGGAAGGAGAAGGAAGGAGGAGCGCGAGGAATTGTATAAGGAAAAGGCGGGAGGAGGAAGGAGGATGAGGAAGGAGAAGGAAGGAGGAGGAGGAAGGAGAAGGAAGGAGGAGGAGGAAGGAGAAGGAAGGGGGAGCGCGAGGAATTATATAAGGAAAAGGCGGGAGGACGAAGGAGAAGGAAGGAGGAGGAGGAAGGAGAAGGAAGGGGGAGGAGGAAGGTGAAGAAAAGAGGAGGAAGGAGATGGAAGAAGGAGGAGGAAGGAGAATGAAGAAGTAGGAGGAAGGAGAAGGAAGGAGGAGGAGGAAGGAGAAGGAAAGAGGAGGAGGAAGGAGAAGGAAGGAGGAGCGCGAAGAGTTATATAAGGAGAAGGGAGGAGGAGGAAGGAGAAGGAAGGATAAGGAGGAGAGAGGAAGGAGGAGAGAGGAGGGAGGAGAGAGGAAGGAGGAGGAGGAGGAGGAGGAGGAGGAGGAGGAGGAGGAGAAGGAGGAGGAGAAGGAGGAGGAGGGAGCAGGAGGAGGAGGAGGAGGAGGAGTAGGAGGAGGAGGAGGAGGAGGAGGAGGAGGAGGAGGAGGAGGAGGAGGAGGAGGAGGAGGAGGAGGAGGAGGAGGAGGAGGAGGAGGAGGAGGAGGGAGGAGGAGAAGAGGAAGGAGGAGGAGGAGAAGGAGAGGAGGGAGGAGGAGGAGAGAGGCGGAGAAAGGAGAAGGAAGGAGGAGAAGGAAGGAAGAGGAGGAAGAAGGAGGAAGGAGGAGGAGAAGGAGGAGGAAGAGGAGGAGAGGAAGGGGAGGAGGAGGAGAGGAGGAGAGGAGGGAGGAGGAGGAGGGAGGAGGAGGAGGAGGAGGAGAGGAGGAGAAGGAGGAGGAGGAGGAGGAAGGAGGAGGAGGAGAAGGGGAGGAGGAGGAGGAAGAGAGGGGAGGGGGAGGAGGAGAGAGGAAGGAGGAGGAGATGGAGGGGAGTCTAGCTTAGACAGTGGAAGGGGGGGGGGGGGGGGGGGGAGGGAGGGGGGAAGGGGAGGGATCGGAGGCGAGCAAGATATAGTGGACTAAACCCGCGATCGGCTGCTCACATACTACTCTACACCTCTTTCTGTCATTTTACCTTCAGGACGTACAGTCGGTAGCAGATGTGGCGTTTGTAGCGGGCGAACCCGCTTGCGCTCCATACGAGTAAAATCCCACGTGATAGGATCGTCTTGGGCAGCATTCATGAAACGCTTCTTTTCTTCTTTTCTTTCATATCGGCAAGTGAAATGAGAGCAGAGTCCTCTGAATAGGATGGACGGATGGATAGTGTTTTACGGCCTATCAGACTTTGTAGGCTGTGTAAGGCCATTATAAGCATGAAAATCACAGTTTAGAGTAAATGCATATCAATTAAGTCACGGTTTCCCTAGTTATTCGCCTCGTACGAATCGTGTAGGGAGACAGGGTACGTGGGTCTATTCTTTTAACCCCCACCCCACAGGGAAATCGTGTAGGAAGACACGGTGGGTCTATTCTTTTAACCCCCACCCCACAGGGGGCCGATGCTATCCAAAAGCAGCAGAACCACAAGAACGCAGCCCACGCTGACACCAAGTTGGGGACCAACACTATACGATTCAAGATCGACACTTGAGCCCAGGGACCGTGTGCATGGAGAGACTTAATTTAAGTCGTGCTTAACTCCTAAGTTTCAACAGACCGTGACGTAAAGTTATTATGCAAATCAGACGGGGTTTGCCCTCCAGCGTCTGCCTCAACTAAGTCAACGGTTATTCCGTTTCATGCTGAGCGCTAAGGAAATATTTCGCTGTCTACTTTTAGGAGTTTAGCACGACTTAAATGAAGTCTCTCCATGCACACGGCCCCAGGTCAACGTCACCCAAGTCTCGGTACACGAGACCCTGTCCAAGTCACCTAGCCTGCAAGGAACTCAACAGCGTCTCTCAGCTCATGCAGGGCAGCCCCTTGATGTTCGAGGACACGTTGAGGCTCCATGCTCACACAAGCGTTGCAGCCCACTCAAAGCCGCTTCTACATACAGTGCTGATACCAAGGGCCACTCTGAGCCCGACCTAGGACTTCGAGCTTGCCTTGACCTGCAGAACCACAATACTTTAGCAATGCTGAAAACCCTAATGAGTACATCCATTACATCACCAAGTATCTACCTGTCTCTCACTCCAAGATGGACCAGCTATAACTATAAGGACCGCCATCAGAGAGTAATATCATCAGCTCTAGGACCTCATGACAACTGTGGTAGGTGTGGATGGGATATCGAGAGGACAAGTTGGACCGGTGACTTTTCAAACTCCTTCACTCTTCTTATTTACAAGGCAGCATGCAAAGGGCGCCCCACACAAACCGTGTCCACTCCCTTCCCTCTTCTCTTGCAGAACCCCCAGGCCTTTCCTTCTCTCCCCCTCCGACCCTCATCTCCTCTGGCTCCACCCCTCCCTCTGTTCTCAATGGCTGAGACAGTCCCAGAACCTCTGACCAATTGGAGATTCTTTTTAGCTTTAACACTCCAACACACACAAGTGCCAACCAGAGCCCCACATTTTCTGAACACAACTCCATTCTCCCTGTGATCTGACAGGGCTTGTCCCTTGTTCCCACAGGCACTATCGCCCCTTCTATAGACACTCTGCTCTGGCCAGCTGAAGGCATCACCTTTAACTCGTGTATCTTCTCTTCGGATTTCTTCGAGATAGTTGTTGGGAGATTAAGAATGTCCCACATGCCCAGATGGAGGTGGGCGGAACGCGGAACGCATCTCTACTCTTTGATGTTCCGATGTAAATTCCTTTACAAAGAATTCCAACCTAATACAACGCTACAAAACTACGAAATTCAGTGCATAAATGCATACTAAGGATACTGCAAGAAAGGAATCTACTAATAAAATCATGCAATAGATGGCTCTACAACCGGGAGGAGAAGCAGTTTGATTCTCACTACACGTGAAGGAGAAAGGCTAAACGGCTAGCACTGCCCGTACCCCACCACACAAGTCACAACCATGCAGGAAGGCTGGCCACAAAAGTGCTACACATGCAAAAACAGCATCAGAGAGTACTGGAGCGTCCGAGATTAACCCTCCGTTATCCATGGAATCGTCTGCAAGGGCGAGAAGATCATCGAACCCCAAGCAATGCATGCAGAGATGCTGTACAAGATCCTCGCCAGCCACCTGGGCATCAAGAAGACCAAAAAGCGAGCCCGAGACATCGTTCTCTTGCCAGGCACGTCGAACCAGATCCGCCATAAAGTCACTGCCTGCTCCATCTGCTCAAAACAGAGCAAAGTTCAACCCAAAAGAACAGCTGATCCTCCTTGAACCTCCATCTCGTCCATGGCGAAAGATTGGCACAGATCTATTCACATGGAGTGACCGAAGTTTCCTCATCACTGTAGACCACCACAGTCATTTCTTTGAAGTTGATGAACTGCCGACAACACCGTTCCAGGCAGTCGTCAGATAGCTGTCAGCTAGCGCGCTTTGCCCGTGATGGCATTCCAGGAACTGTGATCCGCGACAACGGCCCACAGTTGACTGCCGAGGAGCTCCAAGATTTCGCCACCAAATGTGACTTCCAGGACATGACTACCATGCAGCACAAAATTTAATGACCCGCAATCCAATGACCTTGCAGAGAAGACAGTCCAGACAGTGAAGCGCATCCGAAGATTCAGTCCCCACTCTGCTCCCATTGAATACCAATGCACCCCAGTCGAAAAGCTTGCCTCATCTTCACAACTCCTGCTGGGCTGACAACTCCACTCCATCCTACCAACTGCAAGAAAAAACCTCCACCCTAAAAACCGTCAACCCTACCAAAGAAGTTTTTGAAAAGCTGTGTTTAATGAGGAAATAAATTAAGGTTAGTATACGTTGGCCTGAACTTGAAACACAAGAAGGGCAAAGCCCATACGACTCACATGCTTTACATGACCTTGACCTTCAGGTGACCTTCAAGGTCAAGGACAAACAACTGAACCTGGCAATGACATCATACGCTAAGAACTGCTTTACACATTTTTCCTATCAAAATAATCCAAGGTCATGCAACACAAAGCTGTTAATTCAAGACATAGGAAGCACAATGGTACTTATTGGCACTTTCTACCATGAGATATGGTCACTTTTAGTGGTTCACTACCCCATTTTGGTCACATTTCATAAGGGTCAAAGTGACCTTGACCTTGATGATATGTGACCAAATGTGTCTCATGATGAAAGTATAACATGTGCCCCACATAATTATTAAGTTTGAAACAGTTATCTTTCTGTTTAGGGTCAAGGTCACTTCAAATTATGTATACAATCCAACTTTGAAGAGCTCCTGTGACCTTGACCTTGAAGCAAGGTCAACCAAACTGGTATCAAAAGATAGGGCTTACTTTGCCCTATATACCATATATAGGTGAGGTATCCAATCTCAAAAACTTCAGAGAAAATTGAGAAAATGTGAAAAATGGCTGTTTTTTAGACAACATTTATGGTCCCTGCGACAGTGACCTTGAAGCAAGGTCAAGTCACTATGTATTTTTTTGAGGCCTTGTCATCATACACCATCATGCCACATTTGGTATTGATAGACTTAATAGTCTCTGAGAAAAATCCAACGTTAAAGTTTTCGGACGCCCGGACGCCCGGACGGACGAAACGGGTGAGTACATAGACTCACTTTTGCTTCGCATGTGAGTAAAAAAAATTTGAAAAGAAGAGGTCAGATTGAATATGTCAAATTATCGATTTCTCTGCAAACACGTTCATTTTAAAATCTAAAATAATGGAAAAACAGGGAAGATGGGATGATATGCAGCAGTCCATGGTTTCAGGTGAGCGCCCTGGAGTGGTCAGGCCCATTTTCCCTCCAGTCTAATGCTTCGTGTGGAAGAGTGCCTCAGAGTGCTCAACTCATACAACGCGTAAACTAAACACCATGAATTTCTGGGAAGATCCCACAGACATCACAACTTTCATTCTTGTTGGCACGTAAAGACGTTTAACCAACAAGTGCATCAATCGATGTTCACCTATGCATTCATGAACAATCAAGCACACATTCATACCAGACAAAGTGACAAGACAGGGTCGCAAACCACGGCACAGCGCCTCGCTGCAAAGCCCAACACCTTAGCATGCTGGACCATCTACACCTCCCATACAACGCGGGACAGGTAAATGTTACCTGTTGATTTCTTTCTTTCTTTTCTGCACACAAAAAATAGGTCTAGGGGTGGCGGGAAAAAAACTTGGTCAGTATGGTTACCCTAACTTTTTTGGAATCCCTTCTACTAATGGTCGTTAAATCGCAGTGACTCCCACACAGAATGACAACCAAATTATTACACGCTCGCTAGCTCACATATACTATCTTGGATGGTAATTGCACCCACAGAATGACAATAAAGTGTTAATAATTGACAAACTGGTATACACAATGCGCTTTCAGCTGAATTGGGTTACGATGAATATCATATTTGCAGCAGTCATCAAGGTGATTCAGCTCTGTTTCGAGGATAAACGCCGATGTAAAAACACAGCCAATCAGATGCCGTGGCTCGCTAGTGGAGCGGGGTCTGCATCCCTTTCCATGGACGGGTCCACTGGTGTGGCCCATTAGTGGAAGGCATTCCCTATTTGTGTGTGTTCCATAACTTATTTCTTTTCCTTGCCCAGGTCAAAGAACAGGCACCTGCAAGGTTAGTGGTGGCAGACAAGTAGTGAAAGTAACCTTTGTTAGCTGCAGTGGGGCAGCATGGAAACGAAATACTCCCCACGGAGTGGATATGCTGCTGGTACCACACTGTCACTGTTCTACAGTTATAATTTTAACTCTGATTATAATATAGTGTCATCCAATTACAGAAAATAAGCTCAGAAAAAAGTACATGTCAAAAATACAACTTGGTGAGAACAGTCTTCACTCACACAAATCACTTTGCATGTTTACTAACATTATACATGTATGATAAAAATACACTTTGTACAGAAGCTCCACCAAAATAAATCGAAGAACAATGTTCCAGACACATACATCCCAAGTCTGTCAGTCACTGTTTGTCTGCAGGTGTAAGTCAAGAAAGGATGGGTGAATGGATGGATGGATGGATGGATGGATGGATGGATGGATGGATGGATGGATGGGTGGATGGATGGATGGATGGATGGGTGGATGGATGGATGGATGGATGGATGGATGGATGGATGGATGGATGGAGGAATGGATGGATGGGTGGATGGATGGATGGATGGATGGATGGTGTTTTACGGCCTATCAGCCTTTGTAGGCTATATAAGGCCATTAAGCACAACAATTGCTGGAATAGTTTAGAGTAAGCGCAAATGAAGTCACGATGTCCCTATTTATTCGCCTCTTGCGAATCGCATAGGGAGACGCGGTGGGTCTATTCTGACCCCCAACCCACAGGGGGAGTCAGTCAAGGAGGGATCAAATGGCCCTATGCTCAGGGGGTAACTTGTACAGCCTTTTGAGACTCAGTAACAATGACTGTATTAAGCCCTTACATTTTTCCTAATCATTCTTGCAGCATGAGCTAAAGCGAAAACTGCAACATGACTGGTTCTGTTGTGACAACAGTATAAAAGAAAACTGCATCAGTGTGTGTCCTTTCTTGACTGGGGTACTTGTGATGCAAATGAAGATGTCACTATGTTGTATGTTTTGTGAATGGTAGGGGGGTGTCCTTTCTTGACTGGGGTACTTGTGATGCAAATGAAGATGTCACTATGTTGTATGTTTTGTGAATGGTAGGGGGGTGTCCTTTCTTGACTGGGGTACTTGTGATGCAAATGAAGATGTCACTATGTTGTATGTTTTGTGAATGGTAGGGGGTGTCCTTTCTTGACTGGGGTACTTGTGATGCAAATGAAGATGTCACTATGTTGTATGTTTTGTGAATGGTAGGGGGTGTCCTTTCTTGACTGGGGTACTTGTGATGCAAATGAAGATGTCACTATGTTGTATGTTTTGTGAATGGTAGGGGGGTGTCCTTTCTTGACTGGGGTACTTGTGATGCAAATGAAGATGTCACTATGTTGTATGTTTTGTGAATGGTAGGTTTGTGTGTGCATGCAAATGTGCAAGTGTGTGCATGTTGGCATGTGTGTACATGTTTGTGTGTGCATC
>JAWQFJ010005046.1:0-7500 GCA_034096865.1 Theodoxus fluviatilis
TTACAGTTAACTTAGTTTAGTTCATAACACAGAATGGACAATTAAGTGGACGACAACATTAAGTGCAAAAGAACCGTTTTCCTAAACATTTTTCACTCCCACTTACTTAACACATCCCTCCCTCCCCCCCCCTTCCCACTTTTCCCCCTTCTTTCCCCCCCCTCCCCACCACCCTCTCTCCCCCCTCTATGATGCTTTCTTTCCTTTCTTTTCCCCCTTTTCTGCTCCTCCTGCTCTTCCTTACCCTCTTTTTCTTCCTTCTTCCTCTGTCCTCTCTCTTTCCTCCCCCCCCGCCTCATAACCTCCCCCACCCCCCCTCCCCCTCTCCCACTCCCCCCCCCTCCCCCCCCTCCCCCCCCCCCCATTCCCCTCCTTTTCTCCTTCTTCCCCCCACCTTCCCCCCCCCCCCCCTTTCTCCCCTTTTCCTCTCTCCCCCCCTTCCCCTCCCCTTCCCGCCTTTTCTTTCTCTCCCTCTCCCCCTTCTCTTCCCTCCTTTCTCCCCTTTCTTTCCTCCTTTCCCCTTCCTTTCTTCCCTCTCCCCCCCTTTTCTCACCTCCTTCCCCTTTTTCTAGTTTTCATTCCTTTTCCCTCCCTCCTCTCCTCTTTTCCCCTCTTTTCCCTTTTCCCCCTCTCCTTTTTCCCCTCTTTTCTTTCCTGTTTCTTCTTTCTCTGTTTTTTTTCCTTTTCTTTTTTTTTCTTTTTTTTTTCTTCCTTTCTTTTTCCCCCTTCTCTTCCTCCCTCCTTTTTTTTTTTCTTTTTTTCTCTCTCCTCTTTCACCTCTTCCCCCTTCTCTTGTGCCTCTTCCTTTTTCCCTCCCTTTTCTTTCCTCCTCCCCTTCCTCCGTCCTGGTGACCTATCAACTTACTCTCCCTCCAACCGGCTTGGGCCCCTTCTCCGCTTCCTCACCTCCTTATGCTTTATTTTAGTATTTTGCATTTTTTTGACACTTGCCTATTTTTCATTAAATAAATTATTGTCACTATAGCATAATAATTTGAACCCCTATTATTACTTCTTCGTTTTATTCCTTTTTCGTCTATTATTTTAGATGGTAGACTATATTACTTCTAAACTTAAATATTGTCATATTACATTCTATATTTTGTCCCCTTCTTTTTATGGCATTTAGGTTTGCCACACCCTCTTTATCATAGAATCAATTTTCAAATCAGACCACTACGATATTCAGCCACTTTTTCTTGGTTTTTTTTTATATTTTTTTATTAACACTGATTATCTTTTATTCAATTTTTTACTTGTTTATGTTTCTACTTTTTTTTTTTTTTGGCTGTACTTTAATTATTTTAATCCTGTTTTGACTAATTTGATTATATAAATCAACATTCGTTTTTTTGTTTGTAACAAACTTCATCTATTCGCCTACTTCTCTGATTTCTTGCCAGTTTTAATAAACTTTGTCTTTGCAACAACATTTTTACTTTGTTAGTAAACCTTCTCTGTTTTTCGCGCTTCGTTTCTTCTATTTAACCCTTTAGATCTCCTTTTTACATCATCCCATATCTCTTCCGTCCCATTTCTATACCCTTTCTCCTTCCTTTGCTCGTTGCTCAGGTCATCTCTTTTTCCAACACCCCCAATGCATTCTCTCGAACCCATCTCCTCCTATACCTTACCCCTTTTTTCCACACTCTATTTCCTCTTCTTCACACCCAAAATTTTTTTCTTTATCGTGTGTTTTTTTCCGCTCTTCCATCTACGACTCTTCCGAACTCCAAACCATTCCGCCCATTCACTTCTTACACTTTTCCACCTGTCCACATACCCCACCTTCAACCTTGTTTATCACATACTTTTAATATACCCCCTAAATGATTACTTCTTCCCCCCCACTCGCCCTTACACTCACCTTCAACTTTTTCTACACTTTTACTTAGTTTCTTTTCTTTCTATTCTTATTACCAAAACTCTTCTTCCTTTCATCTCTACCAAGGCCCTCACCATTTCCCATTTTCCACCCGTGCTCCGACAGAAGGCACCTCATCTCCCCTTCTTCCTTCCCTTCCCCTCTCTTCTTTCTTTTTTCCTACATACATCTTTTCAGTCTCTCTGTATTCTAGTTTTCTGTATTTTCTTTCCCCTCCCCCCTTCATCCCTTCTGTTTTTAATTCTTTTCTCCCTTTTACACATATGGCCTTCCCCATCATTTCCTTTCTAATTGGTGACCTCCCTTTTTCTACTCTTTTTGGCCCCCTTTGATTTTTTACTTCACTTCTGTTCTTCAAAATCTTTACGACTTCCTTTGCTCAACCACCCTTTTAAACCCCTATCGCCTTCTTCCTCTCCTTGTATTTTACTAACATTCTTTATTACCAATTTTTTCATCTTTTTATTCTCTTTCTCTTTTTGCTGTCATTCTTTCTTCCGCCCTTTTGTTATTTTTTTTTGTTTCCCTCCTCTCTCCCTTTCAGACATCTTTTCAACAGTTGTTCTTACCTATAGTCTCCTTTTTTTTTCCCCGGCCCTCTTTTCTTTTCTTTTGTCCACCACCATCTTTTCCTTTCATCTTTTGGAAAAACAAGAAACCAACATATGATCTTGATTAGAATATGTTTATTGTTTTTTAATATTGACGCAAACGAGTTTATCGATCGCAAAATGTTGTCTAGTGATACTGTAGTAATGAATGCCGACTGCAAATATATAAACAGATCGTCCTGATAACCATACCCTTTTCACGGGGAATACATGTAGTTTTACTCAAAGCAAAGTACAGAAACATGTATAATTCGAAACGTTGTAAATGTTTATCTGTCATGTTCCATCTTTGTCTTCTTCTGCAAACCGTCCTCCATTTGTAGCAAAGACAAAGGCAGATGCCCTCTTCTTAGTAAGCAGCTTAAAGGGCAAATGTGCTGACTTGGTGAAAATACAAGAGGCCACGCTGAGAAGAATATTTCCCAAAAAACTTCCCTAAGGACGATCCTTTCAACAACAACAACAAAATGTATTATAAAAGCCTAGTAAGCATTCAACAGCATAAACTTGTTGATCACATCAATATATTGTTGTGGTTGTGTTTACATATAGTATGGGATGTACTTCCTTATTGAATGAGGCGATGTACGAAGTATTATTGTATGACAGCCGACAGCTTGTGTCTTCCTCCCAGTTTTTAACTATAAAATACCTATTTTCCCCACAAACAAAGCACACAGTCATATTCGACATTGACTTCCCTACAAAGAGATATTAACAACATGTTTTCAGCCTTTAACATGAAAAAATACAAACATGACTTTTTAAACTGTGTACTATAACTTTAATGACGGATCAAACGGTTAGGGCCCCGCCCTTACACAGTCTGATAAGTAGCAAAAGTGGGGATCAATGATTGCTGCTTGTCAGCGTGGGGAAGGGCCACGCCCTAACGCTTTATCCGTCATCTATCCAGGGATTGCCCCCCCCCCCCCCCCCCCAGCAATGAATAATAATAATAATAGTTTATTCATAAGCACATACCTTCCCTTGACAGGCAAGCTCATGGCGTTTACAATGCAAAGAATCAACACTCATACAATCACTCAACACCTCGTTCCCACAAAAACTCACACATAACACACATAAACAAAAAACAAAAACTAAGATCCAATAGAACAAATAGAACAAACTATAGATACAATATACACAGCACTTGCCGACCAGGTCAAGTAAAGCGAAGCAGCTCAGGTGGAAAGGCGGATCGGAAGAGGTGGGTCTTTAGAGCCCTTTTGAACTGGGACAGAGTGTCAGAATGACGGATTGAAAGAGGGATACTATTCCAGGTTACAGGTCCAATATAGAAGACGGCACGCTGTCCTTGAGTTTTCTTATTACGGCGGGGGACCTTGAGCATTCTAGAGTCAGCAGCTGAGCGTAGAGATCTGGAGGGCGTGTAGACTGCAAGCATTTCTGTAAGAGCGTGTGGTGCGGTGTTGTCGATGGCCTTGAAGCACAAAGTAGCAAGTTTATAATCTATCCTTTGAGGGAACGGGGAGCCAGTGAAGTTTATGTAGGAGTGATGAGACATGGGTACGCTTTGGACATCGAAAAACTAGCCTAGCAGCACAATTCTGAACTTTCTGGAGTTTTTAAGCAGAGTGTCAGGGATGCCAGCGAGAAGAGAGTTTCCATAGTCGAGACGAGACAGGACAAGTGATGTGATGAGCGTTTTGGTGGCCTGCTGAGAAAGATAATGACGAATGGTACTAATTATCCTTAGCTCGTAATATGCTAACTGACAGACTTTGTTGACATGAGATCTCATTGACAGATCATCGTCAAACATGACGCCTACATTTCTAAGACTGAGAGAAGACGATGTCACTGTGCCCAATGGTTAGTTTGAGGGCCTGATCCGATTTTTCTCCGCCGCCCACCAGGAGTGCTTCAGTTTTTGAGTCATTGAGTTGGAGCTTGTTGAGGGTCATCCAACGTTTCACGTCAGAGATACAGTGTTCACTGGTAGAAAGAAGAGAGTGGATTTGACTGGGATGGGAGGAGTTGTAGAGCTGGGTATCATCAGCAAATTCACTGTGAGAGACTGAATGACGGTCAATTACATTGGAGAGTGGTTGGGTGTACAGTAGAAACAGCAGAAGACCCAGAACAGAGCCCTGTAGGATCAGAAGCAAAACCCGAGATCGAAACAGTATGTCTACGTTCTGAGAGATATGAATGCAGGATGAATTGATGGATGGTGTTTTACGGCCTATCAGCCTTTGTAGGCTATGTAAGGCCACTAAGCACGAAAATCGCTAGAACAGTTTGGAGTAAACACTAATCAAGTCACGGTGTCCCTAGTTATTCGCCTCTTACGAATCGCGTAGGGAGACGCGGTGGGTCAATTCTCACCCCGAACCCACAGGGGAGATGAATGCAGGAAGGAGAGTGCTAAGTTCCCAATCCTTGTCAACCCTTTTTGTCTTGTCTTCGGGTATCCGGCGGTCCGTCTTCTACCCACGGTTTCAATACGGGTTTTCTCGTGGGTTTCTACCCGCAATTCACACAGCCTTTGATCTCGGTGGCCTTAAAATGATACAACCTCTGGAGATTGAAATTTGTTTCAACTCTGAAACATGTCCAAAGGTCAGATATCAGCATGAGAGCAAAGTAATAGCTTCAAACTAATGCGTGTCCAGTAAAACATCTTCCCTCTCAGCACTTCACCGCATTCAAAGCACAGAGAAAACGCTCTCAAGAAGGAATTAATCTGTATGAATTCTCGCAGAAGTACTTTTATAGAAAGAGTATCCACACGTTTATGACAAAAACTTGATGGAATCATATTACTGCGACAGGAACTATCAAACAAAATTGTTCTAACAAAAACTGACTTTTTTCTCCTAATGTTGGTAGTAAAATAAAAATTCATCCTGTTTACGAAGAAATTGTTGTTAAAAATTTACAAGGAAACCTAAAGAGTAATAAATATTAATATTTTACAGCAATTATTTCCTCCAGGCTGCTAGCAAACCATCATATTTCTCGAATCATGTTTTGTCTTCCAGTTTGTGGCGGTATCCTCTACCAGTGCTACCATTCCTGACACACAACATAGCACCGGTGTTGCTACCTCCGCTACCGACACTTGCAACACGTTGAAAGATTGCAGCATCTCGTCGGTATTTCAACCATAGTTGGCAAGAAGGTATTGACCATATATGTCATTACCGTAGAGCACTGCCATCGTCACCGTGACTACTGCACCTTCCCCCATGACTATCCCAAATTCTAGATGGAATAAACCGTCTTCTCGGTCACCACCAAATTCATAATCGCCACCCCTCCCCCATTGTCACCGTCTCTGTCATTGCCATCATATCTGTCAACATCAACAGCGCTGCCGCTCTCAGCATCATTGCTGTAGTCCTGTCACCATTGGCAGAACCACAATAACATGTTGTGCCGTTGTTGCCATTATCACCATCACCAATTTCTCAATCACGATGTCACAGCCTATCTCATACCATCACTATCATAGCAACAACAACAATTACTACATGTACTACTACTACTACTACTACTACTACTACTACTATCATCACCACCACCACCACCACCGCCACCACGACGACTACTACTACCAATAACCACTAACCTCTGCCATCGCCATGACCACCACTACCACCACCACCACCATCATCACCACCACCACCACCACCACCACCACCACCACCACCACCACCACCACCACCACCACCACCACCACCACCACCACCACCACCACTATTACTACTACTACTACTACTACTACTACTACTACTACTACTACTACTACGACAACGACGACGACGACGACTACAATTACTACTATTGCTAGTGGTGCTACTGCTATTAACACTACCACTACTGCTATTCGTGCTACTACTAACCCGGCCATTTACAACACCGTCGCTATAGTCACCAAAACAAGCAAACCCCCAGCACCTTATCCATGGCGCCACGTATTCCTTATCGCCAGTACTCCTAAACCGCGACAAAACAACGGACACAATCAGCTCCACCATCACCACACCATTACATCTACCACTACCATTACATGTACACCCACGACTACCATTACATCCATCACTACCATTACATCTACCACTACCATTATACCCACCACTACCATTATACCCACCACTACCATTACATGTACATCCACGACTACCATTACATCCATCACTACCATTACATCTACCACTACCATTATACCCACCACTACCAATACATGTACATCCACGACTACCATTACATCCACGACTACCATTACATCCACGACTACCATTACATCCACGACTACCATTACATCAACGACTACCATTACATTCACCACTATCATTACATCCACCACTACCATTACATCTACCACTATCATTACATTCACCACTACCATTACATCTACCACTACCATTACATCCACGACTACCATTACATCCACCACTACCATTACATCCACCACTACCATTACATTCACCACTACCATTACATCTATCATTACCATTACATCCACCACTACCATTAGATTTACCACAACCATTACATATATCACTACCATTACATCCATCACTACCATTACATCCACCACTACCATTACATCCACCACAACCATTACATCCACCACTACCATTACATCCACCACAACCATTACATCTATCATTACCATTACATCTATCAATACCATTACATTCACCACTACCATTAGATTTACCACAACCATTACATATATCACTACCATTACATCCACCACTACCATTACATCTACCACAACCAGTACGTCTATCACTACCATTACATCCACCACTACCATTACATCTACCACAACCAGTACATCTATCACTACCATTACACCCACGACTACCATTACATCCACCACTACCATTACATCTACCACTATAAATACATTCACCTGCACCCGTATGTATGCGCAAATACCATTAGCACATCCATTACTTCCTTCACCCCCACGCCGTCACTCCCACCTATGGCGACTATGACCGCCCCCATTCTCATTCTGAC
>JAWQFJ010005046.1:12500-22500 GCA_034096865.1 Theodoxus fluviatilis
TGAGTTTATTGCCTTCCACGTGAAGAATCCTATGTTTCATGAGATTGAATCAGCCCTAGCGTTACGCTATAGTGACACCATATATTCAGGGGACGTTCATATCCTTTTCCCGACTAAGTCTATATATTCGAGATAATGTCCAATGAGAAACTTCTTTGAATTGTGTGGACACTGAATGACATTTAAAGCTTTAGATATGTCGACGTATCGATCTGTTTGTTTCAAATCAACCATCTATTGCGGACAAGACGTCTGCCGACTACCTGAATTTACAGTCACTAGATGACGTCACTTGATGAGCGGCTGCTGGCAAGATCATGGGCGCGTTGCTTAGACTACCTAGCTGGCAAATAACAGGCCGTGTCAACATGTGTCAAATACTTGACTCCCTCTGTATCTGATTTCATCCTGTTGACGAATGTTGATACCGGCTTATTCCTCACAATATCTTGCAAGGTTCCTAGCGTAAGCAACGCGCCTCTTCATTGGCAGCTCTTCTTGCTAGAAGAAGCGGTGAGTGAAGCCTCTGTCTTGATTTTGCTGTTTATCTGGTAGATGCGCGTAGTGATTTTGGGGGGTTGGATGCGGGGTTGGAAGACTCTCCTCAAATGTTTCCCTGTGTTACTGCGCACCAACTTCTCTGGAATTCGGACTGCGGTCACTTCTGGGACGCCGTTGCCTTGACGTCATCGTCAGCCACTGGGGTCAGGCACGTCAAGCCACCCAGGGTAAGGCAGAAGTAAGAAACGCTATAGACTCCCGTCTAGGGGAACAAGACCATCCACCGCTTCGTGGTGACGTTCTTTCAGGGTGAAGCACAAATGAGTCCAGCGTCTGGGCCGTGTCTTCTTTGAAGCCAGTTCCTGACTCGATGGTGCGTGTACTTGTATTGTCTCCGCTGGAGACGAAAGCCAAGGCAGAAACCCGCAGTGTCTGGGGGTCAGAAGCCCCGCAGCAGTCGTCCATCTTCGCGGCGGAAACAAGGAGCCCACCCTGGGCTGGCTCTACGCTTGAGTAAAGGCGGCTCAGAAATGTAGGTCGCCACGGGAGAAGAGGAAGGGGCGGAGCAATGTCCATCTTCTTCTTTGAGACAAGTACACAACAACCCTGCAGGCAGTAAGTCCTCGAGCGATGTCTGCCTTCCCTGGCCCCGTGGACTGCGGCCAGACGTGTAGTGATGTGCAGCACACTGTGGGAACCAGGGGGAGTAAGCCAAAGGGAAATTTCTTGCTGCAAGTAACGCACATACGAGAGAGAGAGAGAGAGAGACAGAGAAAGAGAGAGAGAAAGAGAGAGAGACAGAGAGAGAGAGAAGAGAGACAGAGAGAAAGAGAGAGAGAGAAAGAGAGAGAGTGAGAAAGAGAGAGATATGTAATTCAACAATTTTCTTTAATCCAGTCATTCCCTGGAGGTCAGAGTCGGAAATGGGGGACATGATGCTTCTCCTAAGTCACGTTATCATGACAACATGACTGCCTCAGGTAAAGGAAGAGCACTCGTTCTCCTAAACGAGAGAGAGAGAGAGAGAGAGAGAGAGAGAGGAGAGAGAGGAGAGACAGACAGACAGAGAGAGAGAGGAGAGAGACAGAGAGAGAGAGAGACAGACAGACAGAAAGAGAGAAAGAGAGAGAGACAGACAGACAAGAGAGAAAGAGAGAGAGAGAGGAGAGAGACAGAGAGAGAGAAAGAGAGAAAGAGAGAGAGAGAAGAGAGAGGAGAGGGAGGGGAGAAAGAGCGAGATAGAGAGAAAGAGAAAGAGAGAGAAAGAGAGAGGAGAGAGAGAGAGGAGAGAGGAGAGAGAGAGGGGAGAAAGAGCGAGAGAGAGAGAAAGAGAGATAGAGAAAGAGAGAGGAGAGAGACAGAGAGAGAGGAGAGAGACAGAGGAAAACGGAGGGACGGACAGATGTGAGGACACATGAACGCACAAAGATCAAATATACAAGAAACACACAGCTAGAAATGGACAGGGAGAAGGAGGGGCAAATAAAAATATAGTCAGAGGACATAGCCTCAGAGAGCGTTTGCCTCCATCACCGAGCAGGACAACGCTGGAAGCAAGGTGGGAGAGTAAAATCATGTCTGCTGCCAGGGGCGCATACATTGTGAAGTGTCACCTCGACGCGTCCAAGCATTCAGGGGGCAAAAAACGCCTCAGGGGGCGTCTGTTACATCCATCTCGCCGTGATCTCGCGTTGAGCACCCACAATGGCCCCCAACGGAGTTGGAAAAAGCGAGCGCCAGATCTGCGGTGTAACGTGTTGTGCTCCTCAGGGAAATACTCGTACATCACCCAAAAAACTCCTTTGCAGGAGAAAGCGCACCTCCCACGCCATCCGACCATCCTGTAAACCAGATTCGTGCTGAATCCTTTCAGGACTCGTAGCTTTCCGAATGACCTCTGAGGAGCCGCCTATTTGGGTCCAGGGATGTTGATTACTTTAATGTCTCAATCTCATTATTACAGAAAACATTTGAGTGATTGACATGAATGGATCCTAGAGGATGGACTCGACGAGTTTTCCCTTGACACCTGCGATTTCAGCGAACAGTATCACTACTGAATGCTTCAGTAGGAAAGTTATTTGACTAGTGGATCTCACGGAGATGTCATACACTGGAAAACGGGTTTCTAGGAAAGGGACTGGTGAAACGCAACAGATTCCAGAATTATGGAGGTTCTCTTGGCAGAGGGAGGGGAATGAGAAGAAAGAAGATATCTGTTACGGAACGGCTAACTGGGCCTTGGGTTAGCCTAGCCCGCACAATGAAAATAAATAAGAAAAAACACCAACACCAGCACAGATATATAAATGAGTGTATTCGCCACAATCACTCCCACAATTACAATCACAGCCCCGGTCCCCACCAGGGCTCACAGAAGTTAACGTGCGGGCCCCCGCCGACAGTCTCCACACCGGACCCCGCCAGTAGAGCTCCGAACCTCCATTCGGCTTTCACCGACTCGTTACCATGCCGAAGTACCCTGAAAACAACGCGAACTAACACATCCGTTCCTTCACTATCAATCATTATACATCCGCGGTATTTACAATGTAAAATGATAACGGATAAAATCACCACTCACCCTTATCCCTGGGGTTCATTCGCTCGAGTGTCGTACACCGCTTTCACTCGGCAAATATACAATCACTCGGATCATCCGCTCACACCCGAACACTCCTCAGTCACTACGTCACCAACTCCTGCTAAAAGTAATCACAGTCAAAACAAAATCACGTGCATACACCATTCGGCACATTCGATTCATAACAATATCGACTCCTAACTCAGGTGAGTAAGCCAGGCTGAATGGGAGAAAAGTTTTTGCGACCTCAAATTAACATTTAACAACGAGTATCTCTACACAGTGGACTGAACAGGGGCGGGTTTCAAAATGCGAAGATCTCGGTAGATCTACGTAGATCTCGCCGAATGGGCAGTTTCATTCTTTGCTTGCTAGCGAGCCAATCGAAGACGAGCGTAGATTGAGCGAGGCAGCTTGAGAGGTGCCTAGCTTTTAAGATTCGAGACAAAAGTTCGGCGTGGATGCGTTGACCTGCATTCGATGTGTAAACTGTAGGAGGTTTCACGATCTGTTAATGCATTCAACATACACCTTTGATAAATTAATGCTGTGCATGGCTTATATCTTCTTTGGATGGGTTGCTAGTATCTCGAAATAGAGCGTTTTCTGAATGAACCGGCAACACGTCGGCCATTGAAATGTGGCTAGTTCACCTCTTGTCGTGACGTCTACGCATGCGCATTACTTCGTCACGTTGGGTAGTTTCTTTTTTAGCTAGCTCTTACTGCGAAGCAAGATCTTGCGACCAAGATCGACTACCTGTTTTGAAACCCGCCCCTGATGTAACTACCATTGCACATTGATGCCTGCATGATGTAAGCTAAAAATGGCGCAGTTGAAAGACCATAGAAGATACGCCTGACCTTTCCATACGAAATGGCTTGAAAGAACGCAATAACTGAATCGGCAGTTCAGCCACAATTCAAAATGGCGATAGCAGCAATCTCGAAAATGTGACAATTCGATTTCTTCTCGCTAGCTTTTGCAGGAACGATCTGGCGTCGAAGGTTGGTCGTAAACGAAATGAGATTATGGCTAATGACGCTGTCTCCCCCCAAAAATGGACTCCGTTGAGGACACCGATAACGCCCAGCCTCGCAGTGGACACCCCAGATATTGCAGAATTCGATTACGTCCACGATGAATATCATGAGCCTGGCACACTGGATGAGCCATCCGTTTCCCTGCTCTTCAGATGGCCTGTTGTGGTTCATATTTTGGGGAGGTCTGTTCCATCAGCGTTGGCACAACGGACCGAGGCAGCACTCACATGCCAGAGGAAGATACTTCACATGCATTGGGTCAGTGACTTTCACAATGGTGGAGACTCGACCAAATGTGTTTCGATCATCTGATTAACCTCATTCAATGTTCGGATGTGTCTGCATTCAATGAAATGCATGAAGAGACTTTTGGTTGCTCTCAGCGTTTGCATGTAGCCACGTCTAAACTTGCAGTCGCTCTGAAGTAGCTGTCATGCACCACGCAGATGCGACCCCCTTCCTTTCATGCTGTTTAGATTCAATGAGATTACGTACACTACAAGTCCACCTGTACTTTCAAAGCACTGAGCATCTATGGCTCATCAATGAACTACTACGGTAAATAATGGCGGTTTACACTCATGTGGAAGTGATAAGCGATAAAACATTAAAGGATAGTGGGCATTTGTGAAATCTCCTTACATATAGGGTTACGGGAACGGTATTAAAGTATTAGGATTATCGCCTCCCTCGAAAGTTTACTATGCCTGATCTCAAAAGTGAATCATCAAAATGACCATGTCCCGTCAAAAGAAAAATACTGTCGCATGATATAAGAAGGTGCATTTTTCGGCAATGGAATGGGATTTTCTCACGAATGGGTTGTCGAAAAATGTGTTCAGTCTGTAAGAATTGAAGGACGTTGAGTCATCACTTCTCCTTTTCCAAGCAAACACATACCTGTGCATGCACGGTCACACATGCACGCTCGCACACACACACACACGCATGCGCGCGAGCACACACACACACACACACACACTCATACATCCACGTGCTCACACATGGTTGTGCTCATATACGGTGCGCACGGCACAACATAAACTTCACTCTTACTCCGACCTTCACCTCCACATCCCAAAACGTCTTGCGAGGAAAAGACCAGATCACTCAGATGCTGTCAAAATGAAACTCCTGAGGACATTTCAGCAGTCGCACTCAAAGAAAATTCGTCTCTTTTGCCACAGAAAACGCATTAGGAGCACGCAAGCAAGGTACCCACAAAAGACTCTACATCACGAGATCCTTGTTATGGGGTTGCACAAACGAAATAACAAGGTCCCAGGGTTACTTACAGATCTTTATAGTTTCAGCATAAAACAGGCCCGTAACAGGGGTAGAAAAGAAAAAGAAAATAAAAGAATGTTACATTGGTATCTGCCTCAACCACAGCATCCTCAATGGTCCTCACTTTCTTATAAAATTTACATCTACTCGTCTTCTACTCCACTCCCAATGGGAACAAGGAAAAAGCACAGCAGCACAAGTAAAATATCGGTCAGCCTTCTATTATAAAACATAAAAGCACGTATGTCAGCCCTTGACAAGTAAAACTATCGACCCGTATAAACGTTCACAGCAACCTTCCACCTCTGCCCGCTCTCTGCCTCTCTCTCTCTCTCTCTCTCTCTCTCTCTCTCTCTCTCTCTCTCTCTCTCTCTCTCTCTCTCTCTGCCCGTCTCTGCTGTGGTTGTGGAGCCGATCTCTTCTCTTCGTCTGCTTCTCTCTTCTTCTCACCCAGCAGGCGGACCGACCTCTTCTTCTCTCCTCTCATCTCCTTACGCCGACTCTAGGCTGACTGTAGGCAGACTCAGGCAGACTCAGGCAGACTCAGGCAGACTGATCGCCGTCTTCTCGCTCTCTCTAACATAGCCTTCGGCTCACAACCAACTCACGACCTAACTTTTCTCACCACCGTTCAGACCCCAGAGTGAACACCGCTCACCACCCCGGGTCAGAACTCAATTTCTACTCACTCCAACCCTTCATTTCATTTCCTATACACCCGTCGGATTACTAACCAGCCAAAAAAAACAACAACACGTCTCTCTCAAGTAAGATACTTTCGAAACCCATTTTCCCATTACAAGCGTCGTCAGGAGTTTCTGCTGTTGCTTTCAAAAACATCGTTCCATACTCTTAGAACCTCAGCGTGGCACGTCTGCGATATGGAACAAACAGAGGTGAAGCAGTTTCTTGAGGCACAGGAACCATCTTGCCCACCTCCGATCTAGCCATGCCAGGCAGGTCGTGAACTCTCGCGTCTCCTGGCTGCGGGTAGTGGGGCAGCGGGCATCAAAAGCGAGAGATCGGCAACCTGACCCTGCAAATTACTCCTCGCGCTCTCTGCCATCGAGTGCGGACAGCGACCGTGGTCTAGAAATAATGAAAACCCGTCAATAGGCGCCATTATCAATGCATCGATCTAATACCTGGCAGTCGCTCGGCGCTTTGGTCGTCTGTAGATTTCACAATCACCCGGAATGGGCCACGCAGTCCGACGGCTTTTCGTCTACCAGGGGGCAGCCAGGTCACCCGAATATGGGTCACATAGTGGGAGTCACCATAACGTTCTCACCTCGGAGTGACAGGTCACTGGACGTTGGACGTGATTTATGGGCAAGTGACCAGTATGTGGACGACCAGAAGTCCATAAACATGTCAATCTCGACGAAGAATTCGATGTAATGGACCCTGGAGTTTGGGTGATCCACACCTTTGCAGTGGCATTGGAAAATTTGGAATAAACTTAAAGTACTGCAGTACACAGTAACGGACACACGTGCAGTGCCATTACCCTTGCATGGCAATTACATTCCCACATCCCTTAATGCAAGATAAGATTAAACTGTGTTCTCTCTCTCTCTCTCTCTCTCTCTCTCTCTCTCTCTCTCTCTCTCTCTCTCTCTCTCTCTCTCTCTCTCTCTCTCTCTCTCTCTCTCTCTCTCTCTCTCCCTCCCCCCCTCTCTTTCTCTCTCTCTCTCTCTCTCTCACACACACACACACACAGAGCACACGCATACACATACACTCATACACACACAGATGCAAATGCGCGCACACACGCACACATACACACCTACACATGGACCTACACACACACACACGCACACACACACACACACACACACACACACACACACACACACACACATAGATACACACATACACTGACACACATAACAACACTCGTAGACAAGCATTTATACTCACACTCACACACGCACACACTCACACATACACACGCACACACCTACACACCTACACACATACATATACACACACATACACACATACACACACATATACACACATTTACACACTTATACACTATCACATATACATCTTGAAAATGATGCTCTTACAATCACTCCCGTAGGCGCATCCCTGATGATGTGATGCACGGAGACAGAACAGCTCTTCGCTACAAAATGGATAATGTGGGATGATGCAGCCGTCGTTGGAAGTCAAAACGACTATTTGGATGAGAGAAAGTCATCATTTGATAATTAAACCAGGTGGAACTAATCGAATTCAGAGTTGCACTTTTTCGGTTTGTTTGTGTGCCAGCGTTCCCGGTGCATATGACAGTCGGCGGAAGTGGATATTCCATCATTGCCAGTAACCACGACAATTGAGTGTCAACAGTGAACAACATCCAGCATTACTCATCCCCAGAGCCATCCTCTTGTCTGTATGGACGGAGGAAAAAACTCTCACCAGTAGACATCCTCCTTGAACGCTGAGATATTTGCGTGTTTCCATGTCTACGTTATTGAATTGGATTTTGAAAAGGTTAGCTACATTAAGCTTGTTTGGAAGCAGTCTCAAATGCACGGTTTAATGACTTCCCCGCTTGGAATTTCATTCTCTTCATATAACAAAGAAGATAGAACAGAACTTCCTGCAGCTATAGTTGTCCGTGACACGGAACGTTAGAGCAAGACGTGCAGGATTCGTATGTCTCGTTAAGGTTTATCAACTTGACACGGATGAAAGTCTGACTGACTTTGCCCATGGCAAGAACGCTTAAGAGCAGAGCGGTGCACAAGTAGTCTGCCTTCACGTTATCTCTTGGTGATTCAGGCGTCTTGTAAGGGATGCGGCAAGACGCAGGTATCCCCTGTCTTACATCACTGATTAAAGTTTGGTCGGTCATGGCCACGCAATTTCCTTTTAGAACAGGGTTGTAGGGCTTCTGCGAGAGGAAAGATTTGGTATTGGTCGTGAAGCGCATACAGTGCAAATGGAAACTTTTTTTGGGGTATTGATATTTTTAAAGAGCACAGGAAAAAAGGAGGGAGAAACTGTGTCAGTCGATTCAACAGAATTAAAATTGGTATGTCAGGAAAAAATCCCCTGTTTCATTGAAATCTTTGGTAGGCCACATGCACTGAATACCCAAACAACGAATGCGGAAAGATATGCCCGAGTGGTGCTGAGGAGGAACAAGCTGTCGGAGTGGCATGTTGGTGATCAAGGACTTGTAAGGTTGAGATCGATCGCGGGCCTATTGATTTGTGTAATCAACGGAGCTCCAGATTAGCACTGCGTGAAGCACTTCCTTGGCATGCATGCAAACCGTAATCCCACGCCCACTGCCCCTGCAGCATCGGTTCACGCATCACACAGTGGCCATGCACACACACGCACACGCGAATTCAGAATATCCACGTACTCATGCTCATGTAGACAGTTATGCGCACATGGGAACACACAAAAGATGTGGACAAAAATTTACATGTGCAGTTTGCCAGCAAAATACTTAAATTCCCTCATTTCCCATCTCACCTTTCTTTTTTCCTCCATTTAGTTATTACAGCAACAACAGAAACAGCGACGACAACGACGATGACGACGACAACAACAACAACAACTAACATGAACTTATGGAGCAGCATTCATCCCAGAAAAAAATCTACAATGAGGTCCTCCTGTTACTGTCATCCTTCTTTTAGCTGCAACATCCATTTTCTACTGCGATCACGCTATGGCACATGTAATGCGTCCATCGTTTTCATGCAGAAAACATGCAGAAAGATAGAGGGAGAAAAATGGACTCCGTCGTCGAGAAAAGTGGTCCTTGGTCTTCCCTGTTTTCCTAATGTCTTGGAGGATAATTCCCTCGCAGTCTCGCTCCTAATGGCTCCTGATTCACTGGGCTGTATCTCCCTGCCTAGAGCCAGCCCCCAGACCCTGCTGTTGTTATTGCTGTCAGTGTCTCCTCACTTTCATAGCCGCATATCTATCTCCAGATTGCACCCATCTGTTTGCAGCTACTGGAATGAGCGGTATCTGAGCGACCTACATGCATGCACACGAGTCCCTGTCAGTTTCCTTAGCTTTCCTTCATCCTCCGTCTGCACACAGACAAAGTCGTGTGCGAAATGACTTCATTGTAGAGCACGGCTGCTGCTTGTTCCATTGCCGCGTAGACCAGAGACCACCTGTTTCTATGAAGGGAGACGTGGGTCACGGACAGTTCGCGAAAGACGTTAAGCAATTTCCTCTCGAGTCTGAGAATCATCAAAGCTAATCCAGCGATAATTGCAGCGAAACAGTTGAGGAAAGTGGTTGTTGACTCTTAGACTACACCGCTGTTTCGTCCGGGGGGACAAGCTGTCTTCTCAAAGTCAACTGGTCATGGCAAACCCTCAAATTTTCAGTCAAGCGCATGCACGAATAATGTTGGTTAGGCGTAACTGCGCAGGCAGTGGAATGAAGCAGTTACCGCTCGCTTCGCTGCTGTGTGTTTCTTCTGCTGCCATCTGCTTTCAATGAGTGGTGCGATGTCCTTGGAAAGTTCACTGCACATGGGAGAAGGAAGTCTAGTTTACATTTCTGAAGCAAGCATCTCATCCCCACGCTCAGG
>JAWQFJ010005046.1:27500-30000 GCA_034096865.1 Theodoxus fluviatilis
TGAAATGTTATCGACAAATGTAATTCGGCGTATTCTTGATACACTCGAGCACCACGTAAGTGCAGAGATGCGAGAACTTGTTGGCGTGTATTACGAATGAAAATATGTAAATAACATAATGAAGGGAAATTTTGTCATTCAAAGTCCCGATAGTGTCAAACACCTTACATACATGTCATTGTTTGTGTAGATGCCGCGCTTTCCAAAACAGACGTTTTGAGGACAATGAGGAAGACTTGGATAAATCATCGGACCTATTTTTTGCAAGAAGGATCTTGTTGTTCCGTGGGACTTGGCATCAGCGCTGTTGGCCATCCAGGTGGAAACTCGGTTGTTTTGGCAGTATAATCCAACGTAGAAGTGGGAATATTTGCCGCCACTGAACACACAGGATACTGACGCTGATCTGTCTGGAGCGGAGGTTTTCAGCTATCTGTTTTGACCCCTATCTGCACTTGTGAATACCATCTTCTTCAGCACTGCTCCTTGGCAGTGCTGGTTTTGTCAGGCGAGTGACTGTGGATACGAAACATCTTCCTCATCTTCCCCTCCCTGCAGCGTCAGCGTCGCTCATCGGAGCGGATTGGTGGAGAGAAGAGAGGGAATAAAAGGAAACCGACCAGGAAGTTATCCCAGCGAGTCGTACAATCGTTTCCAGACCTCAGGCGAGCCATATTTTTACTTTATCCTTTTTATAACACTGGAACTCAAGATTCACTGACATCGACTGTTTCCGTAGTTCCCTAGGCATACGACCAACCAGCAACAAAGATGGAAGTCGGCCCACACGGCCACTAGACGTAGTATTAGTCGAGGGAGGCGGGGGTGGAGATTTGTGTGAGGAGTGTGGGCATGATACAAGGTAGAAGGACGTTGTTGATGCATAGTGAAGATTATTAAAATGTACTTTGGGCCAGCTCTCCATCACGTCCAGGCAGTGTGATAATATGTCAAGCATCGGGAATCGAAAGTGATCATGGTACAGTACAGGCACAATGAATGCAGATTTCCATCCGTCGACTAATCTTGGTCCAGTTAGATGAGATTTTGAAACAAATGAGGTGAGGCTAGTTAGGTTCTATTTTATTGAAGAAGAATGTGGCGCTTCTTTGCAAGTTTTATGGCAGTACCACAAAACATAGAGACAGAGAGACAGACAGAGAGACAGACAGAGACAGACAGAGGCAGACAGAGACAGAAAGAGACAGACAGAGAGACAGATAGAGACAGACAGAGAGACAGACAGAGAGACAGACAGACAGACAGACAGACAGACAGACAGACAGACAGACAGACAGACAGACAGACAGACAGACAGACAGACAGACAGAGAGACAGACAGACAGACAGACAGAGACAGAGAGACAGAGAGACAGACAGACAGACAGACAGACAGACAGACAGGCAGGCAGGCAGGCAGGCAGGCAGACAGGCAGGCAGGCAGGCAGGCAGGCAGACAGACAGAGAGACAAAAAGACAGACAAACAAAAAGACAGACAGACAAAAAACTGACAAAAGAAAAGAAAGAATGAGAACGATAGACAAAAGAAAACAAAGAAAACGACCTCACAACCCCACCTCCCCCCCAAAAAAAGAAAAAAAAGAGAGAAGAGAATGACAAAAACTAAAAACAGAAAGAAAAAATAAGAAAAGAAAGAAGGCAGGTAGGAAGGAAGGAAGGAAGAAAGGAAGGGAGGAAGGAAAGAAGACAAAGACAACTACTTAGCTTTTTAATTCCACTAGAAAGAGAGCATGTCTGCTGCAGATCCGTCGCCATGACACTCCAGAGAAATCTCCCATCAAAATCATCCAACGCTTTTTGCTAGTGTGCAAAATGCCGCGACCTTGCTGGAGGCTCTACCTCCAATGAAATCGCTCCTGCGCTCCAGGGGGAAAAGGCGGGTAACTCTCACGCAAGCTACAGCACAAGCAAGGAGAGTGTATAATAGAGGGCGAGAACGTTGCGAGGAAAATTTGATGGGTTGGGACGGAGCGACTACGGCGTGTACGCGGTGACTCTGCCAGCGTTGCTGTGTCGGGACCCCTGGGATGCCGGTCTCAGCCCCTGGAGACAATCTGGCCAGGTAAGCAAAGAGCTAATGGAGGCAGGGTCTGTGCTGGTGTGCGTCAGGCCGTATGGTTGCACTTATTCATGCACATACTCACATTCAAATTCATGTTGTTGTGGTGCGATGAACTTACGTATGCATGCAGGCACACAACCACATACACGCATACGCGCTGGTACTTTTCCTGATCTATATCCAAACATCCGTCCACACACACTCACACACACACACACACACACACACACACACACACACACACACACACACACACACACACTCACACACACACACACAAACACACACACAAACACACTATACACGCAGGCACACACATACATTCGCACGCCCGCACACACACACACGCACGCACGCACGCACGCACGCACGCGCACACACACACACACACACACACACACACACACACACACACT
>JAWQFJ010005046.1:35000-36261 GCA_034096865.1 Theodoxus fluviatilis
CTGGTTGTGTGTGATTCGTTTCTGAGCAGCGTCTCAGGGGGCGCTGTGCTCGGTTGGCAAGGCCTGGATTTGGCTTGCGGTCTTTTACTGTGTTGTATAAGAGGGGAAGGTTGTGTGTGATTCGTTTCTGAGCGGCGTCTCAGGGGGCCGCTGTGCCCGGTTGGCAAGACCCGGTGTTGGCTTGCCGGTCTCTTTGCTATGTTGTAAAGAGGGGAAGGTTTTGTTTGGTCTGGTCAAGGCTTTGAACTGGGACATTGTGACGGACCAAAGTCTTTCTTGTGTGATAGTCATTTGACTTAAATTGGAGTTTTGTGGTGATTTGTGCATTGATGGTTGAATATTGGTGATTTGTGCATTGATGGTTGAATATTGATTTGTGCTTTGGCAGAGGCGTGTTCCTGCATTGACTGGCTCTTTGTTTGAAGTTATTAATTTTTAAAAATATATTCATATCTTGTTTGGCATTGTTTGAATAGGGTGTCTTAAGTCTGTGGACAATCGGGCAATTTCCCCTTTAAAAAAATTAACATCTGCACGGGACTACAATTCCCATCAGTAGTCATCCACCCGGGCCGTAACAATGTCAAATGGGACAACTGGTTACGCACGCCCGTGTGTGTGTGTATGGTCTGTGAGTGTGTGTGTGTGTGTGTATGCGGTGTGTGCGTGCGCTCACATTGGCATGCCTGTGTGTGTGTGTGTGTAAGTGGCTTCGAAAAAGAAATAACCTAGTTACGTGTAGGTTTCCCCTGGTTAACTCAGAGATTTAGAATAGTAGAGCCTGCCATGTTGTTACCATCACCTAATACACACAAAGGCGGCGATTCAACTAAAATATTGCAGTTGTGACAAGTCAGTCACTGAGTCAGGCCACCATTTTGGACGATACGAGTGCAAGCATGCATACAGCCCAGAGACCATCGCGTTCAGAAAGGCACCCGACAAATCCGCAGGGAGTGAGCTGCAGATCGAACGTGCAGACAATGGACAACGAAGACTGATAAAGGGGCCACGCTTCGCTGTGCACGGTCACAGCTGATCTGGGACGAAGTATAGGTCGAGTGTTTTGATGTGCTTTTGTAGGTAACGAAAGGAAGTCCTCTTGTCACTTGCCTCGGGATCGTGCAGGCAATTTGTAGCAGTCGATGGAAAACATGAAGCTTGGTCAGTGACTTTGCTCCTGTCTCGAACGCGCGTACTTGTTCCACCAGGGCACGAGACTTGCTCTGAGCCATTATCGCTCATCTCATTTGGAGGTCTT